>JAHPZR010048877.1:0-2500 GCA_019787425.1 Platygyra sinensis | reverse complement strand
ATTTTCGAGCGCAAATTACTGCAATGTATTTGAAAAAAAAATATTAACAGAAGATTTCAGCAAAAGAAACAACTTTGCAAGATCTTCTAACTTGGCAGCAGTAAGATATCGATGTTTGAGTAAAATGTGAAAGTGAGAGCTTTTCGAAGTAGTACGAATAAATACAGGCACTTTTTCAACGCTTTATTATAAGGCGAAACAGTTTCAAAATACGTCAAGTTTAAATGAATGTATTGATTCTAACACTTTTGAAATCATGAACGAAAAACCGAAGCTATCAGAAAGGTTCAAAAAGTCAATGATGGTCCGCACGCTCAAAGTATTACAGCACAAATTACACTGAAATGCACCTTCAAAATTTTCTCGGAGAGGCTCCTGGAACCCCCAATAAAAGGTGGGCCCTCTCCTCCACGTGGCCCCGATAAAACCACTGCACGTATTTTTATAAGCATTGTCCGCCGCCTACTCAAAGTTTTACTCCGGCCCTCTACTTCAAAGTTTTGGAAGAACCCCGGCGGGGGGGGGGGGGGGGGGGGTACTTCAATGTATGGGCTATATCATTAGGCACGTGCCGCGGAAAAGGGTATGGTTTTTGAGGTTCTCGGCCCTTAAATAGGGTATCTTTTTTGACCCTTTTGTAACTATGTTCCTGGTGTGGTCCTTAAATAGGGTAGCTAAATTGTATTATCTAATATTGTAGTGCGAAAACGCCCGTTATACGAATGTTTTTTTTTAAAAGAAAAACTTTATGTATCCTTTTAAGTATTAACAAAATGCTTTTGCAACAGAAGAACAGAGGTTTAATTGCCTTGAATAGGGTGTCATTTTTCGTGTTTTGGCCTTAGAAAACATTGCTAAGCAAGCCATTGAAGCACGTAATTGGCGTGAAAATCACGTGAGTATCCAATTACAGGTGTCCGATTGCAAAACGTTTAAATCGGACAGCTGTAATTTCACACCCACGTGATCGCGCGCCGATTACCTCACAAATAGGCGCGTGGAGAACCAATCACGATCGACAATTTTGTTATAGATGCGATTATTAGCGTAACCTGATTCTTGAGGCAAGGCTAGCCTTCGTTTAAAGTGGATTTTAAAACTGAACTTTGATATTACGATAACTTTTAGAAACCTTTGTATATTTCTGTCCTGGTTAGCTTCTGTACAGATTTTATAATACAAAAAATTGTCATCTCTATTGTACACCAGCCAATAAAAGCAAGTGACACACTTGAACATCAACCCACGGTCTTGCCAGTGTCCTACGCATAGCCAACAGCTCCCACGTGTGTTGTGTGGAACTAGCACTTAAGGTGGCTCCCTACAGTATTTACGAACACCCTCGCTATAGAGCGCGAGTTAGAAAAGGAAACTTAGTTAATTTATCTTGAAGTTTTCCCTGTAGAGATTTACCAGTATGGATACTGGGCAAAATGATTAAGCTACAAAACGTCCCTTAGCCGAGGCATCCTTGAAACAGGTGCGTAGACAGCCAAGAAAACGAAAGATAAAGCCGGGATGCCCCCCTTTCGGAAATGATCAAGACAACAAAATTCCGCCCCCCCCAGTTCAGTCCGCAGTTCGGCAATCGAGCGAGGACCCTAACACCAACCCGCCACACCAATAACCAGGCGACTGGTAAGCCGCCAGAGAAACCATGCTTTAGCTCGATAATTTAAACCAAACCAATAAACAAAAATGTTCTCTGCACGATTAATTTATTTAAAAAAATTCACTTTTCCCAGTGTCAAAACAATGGTTGATGTCTAGGAATGAAACATCAAAATCCACTTCTTAAACACTACGGGCAAAATAAATACATAACAACTTGCTTTCCGATGCGAATCGTTCCTGTCCTTTTCACTCGCCACAGCCAGCGGTCAACAGGATAGCTACCACCACAGCTCACGGCCCAACAGTAACGCAGCTAAAATGTGTCTCGACACCATATCAAGTGATTGCAAAATCATCAAACACAGTATTAGACAAAAATTCTCCTACGCAATTCTTTTACGTCCTTTCATCAAAACTCGAATTCAAAATGTAGCTTCGTAGGGTGACCGCAACGATAAATGGTCTAGTATTCCGAGCGGTATAATTGTTTCAAACCATGTCCATCTTTTTTCTCACGCTAACGTCAAGCTTTCGGCTTCACTGGGCTGCCGTCCAATACAAAACTGACTTTGATTGATCCACCGCACTCTCTTCAAGATTTGCAGGATTTCGCACTGCTTCAATTCCCGCCCTCGCTCGCTTGTAAGTTGTCATTCCCACGAAGGATCCGGACGCTCGAGTCAGGTTGTCTTTGCAGCCAGATGGCGTGATTTTTCTCGACCAATCACAATCTTTTGCTACGAAGAGCACCAATGAAATTGTTTCATTTTAGTATAGATCATAGATCACGTCAAATGGCTTTTTTCGTCTTTGCCCAAAGTGGCAAAAGTGCGGGGCAAGGCCGGGCTTTCGCGTTATGTTGAAATATTTTGAAATAAAAAAGGCT
>JAHPZR010048876.1:5000-15099 GCA_019787425.1 Platygyra sinensis | reverse complement strand
TCTTCCTCGATCTCCTCCTCGTGTTCGTGGTTGCAAGAATTACCCATGTAGCATTGCCTTGCGAGCTGACTGAAAAATTAACCGGGACCACCGTGCGCGCCTAGTTTCATCAAATCGGGATTGATTCGCATACTACACCAATATTTCACACATTCTTTATACGTACTAGTAATAGTTATCACTAAAGCTGCCCCCGCTTTCTTTTATTTCTGCTGATTGGAAACAATAATATTGAACGTTGTTGTATGAACTAAAATTTTATATTTTTTGGTAAACTATGTCACTCATACTGCTCAAGAAACTTAGGCATATTATCATAAATATGATCCAAAGAATCAACTAAGTTAACTAAACCAACATATTCTGTTTAACTCATTCTATTTAACAATTAGATTATGAGCTCGAGATTTCTATCGCGCGATAGAAATCGAGAGCGAATAATCCAATTGTTTTAGTGTAAATCTACTAGTCGTTCAAAACTTTCAACTAAATTCTCTACACAGACACTTCGAAAAACACGAAAAAGCGGCCCCCAGTGCACGCAGCTACGCTACTCACTATCTATCATAGCCTGTGTAGCTGGCGGGATTTCGCGCGCGAGTGCATTTGTTTTGGTTGCGAAGCCGTGAGAGGATTGGTGAAGAGTCGAGTTGAATTCCACTAAAAATCGGGATTGATTCGCATACTACACCACTATTTCACACATTCTTTATACGTTATAGCGGGGTTCGTTTTAGCGAGGTTTGTTTCCATATATTTCACTGCAATTCTGCCGGGCGTTCAAATGTAGTTTGTTATAACGTGTTTACCTTTCTGTTTTCTGTGGTTTACGTCCCTGGTGAGTGTCACAGGCTTTTACACCGAGGATGAGCCGTTATAATGGGGTCTTCGTTATAGCGGGGCCCGCTGTAGAATTATGTTAGCCCACGTCTGTGGCTTTTTTTACTGTTTTTGCGACCTGAAAATCACTAAATTTCAACTGGAAAAGAGTGATTTGCCTCCAGCAGAACCATTAGCTTACCAAGTTTCAATGGTCTAAGCTGCAAATTGGCCAAGATAACTCTACTTATATACTCCTTGATATAAAATTGTTGCCCCCGCAAGGTTTTGGCCTAGAGGCCAAAACCCGAGGGGGCATTATAGTCTCCCCCGCTTATTGCCCCCGCAGGGTTTTGGCCCAGAGGCCAAAACCCGAGGAGGCATAGACCCTTTGCATAAATGGCGCCTAAATTTGAATAACAATACTTGGTACATCCTTAGCCTCATATTCATGTTTCAAGACAAAGGAATTTCCACATGAATGTGAGGCTAAGGATGTATGAGTATTGTTATTCAAATTTAAGCGCCATTTATGCGAAGGGTCTATTATAGTCTCCCCCGCGTATACGTATAAAGAATGTGTGAAATAGTGGTGTAGTATGCGAATCAATCCCGATTTTTAGTGGAATTCAACTCGACTCTTCACCAATCCTCTCACGGCTTCGCAACCAAAACAAATGCACTCGCGCGCGAAATCCCGCCAGCTACACAGGCTATGATAGATAGTGAGTAGCGTAGCTGCGTGCACTGGGGGCCGCTTTTTCGTGTTTTCGAAGTGTCTGTGTAGAGAATTTAGTTGAAAGTTTTGAACGACTAGTAGATTTACACTAAAACAATTGGATTATTCGCTCTCGATTTCTATCGCGCGATAGAAATCTCGAGCTCATAATCTAATTGTTAAATAGAATGAGTTAAACAGAATATGTTGGTTTAGTTAACTTAGTTGATTCTTTGGATCATATTTATGATAATATGCCTAAGTTTCTTGAGCAGTATGAGTGACATAGTTTACCAAAAAATATAAAATTTTAGTTCATACAACAACGTTCAATATTATTGTTTCCAATCAGCAGAAATAAAAGAAAGCGGGGGCAGCTTTAGTGATAACTATTACTAGTACGTATAAAGAATGTGTGAAATATTGGTGTAGTATGCGAATCAATCCCGATTTGATGAAACTAGGCGCGCACGGTGGTCCCGGTTAATTTTTCAGTCAGCTCGCAAGGCAATGCTACATGGGTAATTCTTGCAACCACGAACACGAGGAGGAGATCGAGGAAGATATTATTTGCTGCACGAGGAGGAGAGGATCTTGCCAAAATATATTTTAGGGATTGTATCTGTCGTCACAGTGATTCCTTCATATCTGGAATTCAAAGGTTATTCAGCAGTACCAGATTGAACTGTTTGGTACAGAAGTTGATTTGTCGGACACAACACCACACGTATAAAGATCATGTTTATTTGGATCGCTTATTTTTACTGAGTAATCTTACGTGGCGTAGAGCCAATGTGACGGCTGGGTTGACTGGCAGGGATCCAAATGTAAAAGTAAATGTTTTGCGGCGTTTTCATTGAGGACAAAAAGTTTGACTCTAATTTGCATATATGGCAACTGTAACGCGATACTTCTGTTTACATCTCGGAAAATAAATCTCGACTTCTGCTCTGCTTTTGAGATACGTTTGTTCGTAGAGTCCTCGCATATCAAGACAAATGATTTTTTTCAGTATCAAACTAGAACAGCAGAGTGGTTTGATATTTTTTTTTCCAGAATGCACTTCGTGAAAGTATTATGTAAAGAGTATCATGTGATTAAGAATGAGTTCACACAGAATGTGTTGGTTTAGTTAACTTATTTGTTGATTCTTTGGATCATATTTATGATAAGATGCCTAAGTTACTTGAACAGTATGAGTGATAGAGTTTACAGTTCATACAATAAATAAAAGTTTCCTTTAACGCAGTGGAATTTTTATAAGAATTTCATACCTTTGACGGATAAAATAGAAGCGGGGGCAGATTTAGTGGGAACTATTACTAGTGCTAAGTGTATGAGGTCATCAGTGCCCTCCTTACGTTTGCATATTTTACACATTTTTTAACTATTTTTTTATCTCCAGAACTAATGCGTCGTTTTTATTGTTTGGTGGAATTCTATTTGATCATAGTACCACTTTAACTTTTTTGCAACCACAGTAAATACATACTGTAACATTTTAGGCCAATAACTATTGGCTTAATTTACAACCACATATAATACATACTGTAACATTTTAAGCCAATAACTATTGGCCTAATTTGCAACCACATATATACACAACTTACAACCACATATAATACATACTGTAACATTTTAGGCCAATAACTATTGGCTTAATTTGCGACCACAGTAAATACATACTGTCACATTTTACACTGTAAAAACTGACTAGTTGAAATAACTATTTGAAATAGTCGTAACTAATGTTAATAGTCGTATTAGCCATTCTAAAAAGGCGAAAATTTCAACTAAATGAAACAGTTGAAGTTACCTTAACTGAGAGGTCATTTTAACCATCTTTTAGTTAGAAGAATTCCAACTTTTAAGATTAGTTTGAGTGACCGACGACATAAGTTGCGGAATGAGTGTAACTATAAGGAGCAAAAAGACGTAAGTAAATAAATTGACCCTCCAAGCTCCTCTCAGTGACTCCTTGCAGCAAGTTGAAAAACCACAGACGCTCATCTACAAAAATGTTCAGCCAAATACGTATATGGATTTGACCAAAGTCTTTAGGAGGCGCTAAAAAGTTTCTTTACCCATCCTTTTACTTATGATATAGCTGTTATTATAATTCGATGCATTATTTCTCTTCATTGGCCGAGAGCCTTCCATGTGACCTGCATGTAACTGCCTACAAATAGTGATCCTGAGTAATTGTAACCGCGCTCTTGTGTAGCTTGCGAACAAACTCGTCCGAATTCTTCAGTTTCGCGCTCCTCTGCCCGCTTTGCTTGCGAAATTTCTTTTCGTCCTTGCCGAGAGCCTGGCACCAGGCTAGCTCTTGCGCGGAAATTGTTAGCACGACTAGTCGGATGACCGGGCGGCTAAAAGCAAGTTATTACAATTTATCCAACAATCAAATCGAACGTTCGATTAATCGAACTCGATCGGTTCGGTAATTTCAGCGCCAAAGATATGGCATCTGGCATATTGCGTGACAAAGCCACCAAATTCCTGTCACAAAATAGTTTACTTTATAGTTGTAAGCAAAACCTCTTTGCACCTTAAACCTTCTCCGCCTGCCCTCCCCCCCTTTCACCCCCCCCCCCCCAAAAAAAGAGAGAAATGATGCTGTGACTGTTATCGTAACAGGAAGTGATTGAAGTCTAGTTTGTGTTGAGCATCGGCCAAGCAAGGGTTTCAGTTTTCACTGAATCATTCAGAATGTGCACGCGAACACTAACATAAACAATCATCATCTTTTGGTTCTTCAGGAAAGTTTAGAGGTGCTCTATGCTATCTAAAAGTCGGTCGCAAGTCACTAGGCTTCGCTACAACAAACGGATCAGAGTAGAACTGTGAAACTTTTCATAGCATATGGACGTGAGATCCAGTAAAAACTACAAGATTTTCGCACTATCTCTGGAATTTCCTGCTCGGTTATACATGTCAATTTGGCCATTGTCAATTTGATAATGCACGTGACCACTTCATGCATTCAAACTAAATGATTCACTCTCCAGTCAGTAAACGATCGTTGTTCGGTTAACTGACTCGGAGATTCAACTCATTCGATTAAGTTTTCAGAAAAGTTATAAGCATAAATATTATCGGGAGAGACGACATTGCAGCTGAAGAAAACAGTCAACCTAGAAACGCGTTCGTTTTCTGCGTGAAAATGCGTTTTAGAAGCCGAAGACTTGATTGAGTTTTCAAAGGTAAGCCAAACATCACGTGCAACTTCTTTGACCATCCGCTCGTTTAGATCATTGTCTCATATGCCTTTCTTTCTCCCAAAAGCTACCCCTCTTGATGGAGAAAACTTTTTCGATCTCGATTTCTGCACCATAAACTCATTCATACCCAAACTGAAAGCACGCAAGACCGCAAGAGGTCAGTCATCACGGCATCAGTGGACAAAGCAAGCACACACGGTAAGATTTTGATGCTAAAGTAACTATGTATCAGGCGTATTACTGCTTGGTTTGACCAGGTTTCTGTGTTTCTCTTTCTAGTAATATTCATGCTTAAAACTAAGGTGTGCTAAGCACTTCGACTCAACTCGCCGGAAGGCGCATAAATTTTGCATCTCGCTTACATGTTATATCAACGTAGCTGTGGACGTGTCACTGTGGTCTAACTCAGTTTATATATTGAATGTAGTGAATGATGCTAGAATTCATTCAAGTTTGAAAAGGAAAGATTTTGTTCAGTGGCCGACGTGTATATATGTTTTTCTTTGTAAGGTTCTTTGGAGTTTCGTAGATGCCTACTGTTTTATCTGCTTTCCCGCCTAAAAAACGGTAGATGACTATGTAATCACGCCAAAACGTCACGGAGTCCAGCCTAAATTTTTTCTATTCTAAATTTTATATCGCTAATCTTTCTTTTAATACACAATTTGTTTATTGCTGACCCCATTTACACAGATAAGCGACACATTTTACACACAGTATAATTTTATGACTTCAGAAAATGCAGGATAATGTTGTCATCGGGCAGAATGCTTGGACATCATTAATTATTCATAACCACTGAAGCGGGGAAATTTGAATGTGAGCGCCGCTCATTAGCCCAGAATAAGAGAAGAAAGAGCCGAAATCAGCCAACCGGCGTTAATAAAACTCGCTTCCCAGATTTACAGAAGCAACAACTTAAAAACCCAAGAGCGGGCTTTTGAAGAGGAAGGGTTAATCTTTCATTTGCACATAAAAGGAAGAAGTTTTACAAAGTGTAAGGCTTATCTCTTTAACCTTGAAAATGACAAAAAAAACGAGTATTTTTTGTATGGAAGCCAAATTCCAGAGCGATTTTCTGAAAACTCAAACTAGCTTCCAAAAACCCAACAGCGGGAAAAGGAAGATGGATCTTTCCTAAAACAGAATCCGTTTTGATTTTGAAAATTGGTGAAGGATAACCACTATCCCTTTCAGTTCTAAAATTTTAAGTCGGAGTTCCGTTCGAAAATGGCGCTGATGCCATTGTTTTCAGCCCATGACTGAATAACAATGGTTGCCAATACGAAACAAAAGCCTATTCAAGAAAATCATTCATTTGGAAAATTTATGATTTTCCGCGAATTTCAAAACAGCAGCTTGGTACAGCTGCTGGTTTATTCAACACCTGTCAACGCGATGAACGAGCGAAGCGAATGTGATCGGGAGCTCTTTTCAGAGCTCTTAGAACCCCCGATCCATCCAGTTCTTATTCATATAGTACCACCCTTTATTGAAGAAAACAATCCCGTGTTTACGTGTGTTAAATTCCCATTCAAGCAAACATAAATTATTAACATAATTTCAATTCGATTCGGCACATGTAAAATGCGGCGTTTAAATCAACTGTGAAACTTCAGTAGAATATTCGACTGACTCGCATCGAATTGAAATATGTCGCATTTAATTGATTTAGACGTCGCATTTTACATGCATTTAATTTGGCAATTCGATTCGGCGCATGTAAAATGCGACGTTTAAACCGGGCCTTAGTCTTTGCGATCAAAAGTCGCCGGGGCTAAATTGCAGAATACCCGGCCCAGCCATTTGCAGCTCATTGAATAAGAATAGCAGCTATTGTTATATACCTCGTTCTTCAAAGCACACCGACACATGTAAATGGCTGGGCCGGGTATTCTGCAATCGCTCCGTCGCCGGTGATCGAAATACGCTTGTAATTCGAAATGAACTGGAAATTTCTTAAAGTAAAGTAAAATTAGGTAAATTAAAAAGTAAAGTGAAGTAAGACATATGAACTCCAGCAGGTCGGGCATGTCTAAAATCTACTAACAAAACCAAGGCTGATCGTTTATTTGTGTTTGATTGTGTTCGGTAATCGAGCAAAATCGAATATTTTATTTACTGTGATTGATCTTGATCGTTTGATAATCAAACATTCGACTGAACTCGATAATCGACCGTTAGGCACCCGAACGATTGGTGTTAGCTTGGGCTCGATTACCGAACAATTCGATTGGATTTGCCGGGATCAAATCGACTACCAGGACATCGATCGCCATGTTAGCTAGTGTTTGGGTTCGCTTAGGACATAACGAAATAGAAAACTTGTCTATTCAAACAAAGTAAGAAACAAAAGCGGTTTGTGCTAAACGAAACAAAGGGAATAACAATAGCGCACTGGTTTCATTGTTCAGTTTGCCGCCTCCATCAGGCAAATGAGCATTGCCGTGCGTTCATAGCAACCAATGAATAAGCTTCTTTTGGGTGCTATGAATAATAACAAGCGTTATAACAGACCTTTCCAACTGCAAGTAAATGTCCCGAGAACAATAGGCATTCTTCGCGATGGCTATAAAAAAATTATGTACATGTGTTGACTTAAAATCAAATATCGTTTGTATTTGACAGTATTGATGATCAACAGCTACTGGTAGTAATAAAACTACTACTTGCATGCCATTTCTTGTCAAGCTGCTTCATTGTCAAATGTTAAGCCTCCATGAACATCTGTGCCTACATATGTGTAGAAGCTACGATAATTTATTGTTTCATTCAAAGACAGAAAAATACTGCTAACTATGCTTGGAGTACTGAATTTTGACTGTTCTGCAAAGTAGGAAATCCACAAATTTTTGCCCCTATCCCTAGAAAATTCCACTGTTCCTTAACATGGGTGGTGGTGGGGAGGGAGGGGGGGGGAAGTGTGAGAGTGCACGTTTTAATGCGATAGCTCATTCCAACAACTTATCAGTTGTATGTTGTTAGTTTAATTTTCATACAGCCAGTACCACTTTATCACGATTGACAATTATGTTAAGAGTCTTTAATGACCAGGAAAAAAAATAATTTATTTGGTTTACAATAACAGGTTTTGGATGATGTCCAACAGTTGAGCCCTAGAAAGAGGCCTAGAAGGTTCAGTGACACTATGGTCATGTACTCCACCCACCAAGTAACCCAGACGAAGCCCTCGCAAGAGTGTGCAGAGGTCCACCCCTACACAGGAGAGGTCCTCTAAACCAACTTCCCAACTTGGAAGCAAGAAGAGCCATGTTGGTAACAAGGTAATTGTTTAAGTTACGAATACTTTTCTTGTATGTTCGTAATAAACTATCTCAAAGCTCAAATACATGTACCTTTTGAGAGTGGACTTTAATAAGCCAATAGGGTGTCATTCACCACATAACACACCGCCAAATACTCCAAGATCAAAGTCAGTTTCAGGAGTGAAGAAAAGCCCTCTTGAAAAAGGGCTAACTGTTAATAGGTTTTTGCTGTTTTGGCAGTCGTTGTCTAAAAAGCAAGTGTATCTGACCTAAAGTGTAAAAAAATAATCAGAGCCCTTATACTTCATTCCTCGGAGCAAAAAAGTCAGTTTTTGTTGTATCATTTTTAATTCTCAACTTGCTACTTTGGGACTGATACTGACTACATGTAGCAATGCTATAGTCTTAAACATTATCATAAATTAACTTAATCTGTTCGTACTTAGTTGTGATAGAATGTCCTAATGGCCAGGTCATGCAGTGCCAAAGACACCTTTTGGTTGTTATGATGTGGAGTAGCACATCAGATACTGACGTAGAATTTCACATACGCCGGCAAAATAAAACAAAAAGTATTTTTTTTCTTGCTGGTTTTCCAGGACTCTGTGCCATCAGCTAGACGATCCCCAAAGGAGCATAAAACATGGCTTGGTAATTTTACTATACCAAACCAGGTAAGGTGGTCAAACTCAGAAAATAGTGAACGCCTGAAATTTTTCTGGAATGTTGATTGTGTACTGTACCAAATACTCTCAATTTTATTTTTATTGTTACACATGTAACTAACTCGTACGTAGTGATACATACAGCTGAACAAACTCTATTTTTTAAGCTCTGTGTCATGTCACATGCATATAAGACTGTTTTAAGAGATAAATCTGTTGGAATAAACTTGAGCATATACAACCTGTTTTTGAACTGCTTGGATGACTGGACGAGTTGAAATCAATGTTAACCTTTGACAATTTGACTGTAAAGCTGTTAAAATTTTTCAATTCTCTTTTTATAGCAAAGTTTGGATGGTTTTATTCTAAAAACAGGTTAAGAGGAATTGAACTCCAGTCAGTGGCCATTGTTTTGTCAAGGCAAGATATACATACTCGCCTACCGACAATTTCCTGGCTGAGGTTGTCACTTGTGGCAGCCTTGCTTGGGCTGTAATCTGCCGTGGGTTCTTTTCTGCCATTTTTTCTGCCAGACTTGTTTGACCCAACTTGTTTTATAAATTTTAAAACTCATAGTCATTGATTCCAGAAAACTGAGCAAAAAAGCTGTCACATGGAATCAAGTTGCTCTCAACCAGTTCAGTCATCCAAAAGTGGAAAGAGCACAAAAAAAATGTATTAACTTTTATGATGTATTACCTTTTATGCAAGATATTTTATGTCAATTGTTTGCAGAATGAGAAATGAATCTCCAAAGTTCCACTGTCAACTGCATTTTTACTAAAAAATAATACTAAAAGAACTTCCATCAGAGAAGGTCAAAGTGCACAACGACAAAGACGAGTGAAGAATATCGAGGTTTCGTTTTCAATTTTCACAAACCATGACATGTAGTTTCTGTTGGTCTCTCATATCATATAAATAGGACTGAAATGTATTGCAAAAGTTAATAAAGTCTCAAATAAAATTGTATGTCATAACAATGTGTTGTAACTGATTTTTTTCTGTCGTTTTCATTTTAAACAGTTATGTTGATGATTATTGAGAGGTTACAAACACTGTACAGAGCTAAAAAATGTCAACAAAAGCTGAAAACTATTATCTTGTATTAATTCTGGGTACAATTCAGATAGCTTAGATTAATTAATTATTGGTGCGATTTTTGCCATTTTAATTGGTTAAAGCTACTGATTTTCTGGGGGTTACAACAACCTCTTTTGAATAACCCTTTTTTTTAGTCGAAATAACGGAAAGTAACTAAAAAAAATGGGTTGTCTCAGATGCATCCTTGGTACTTTTTACATGGGTTAAATGGACTGATTTGCAAAGTTAAAACAATGAAATGTAGGGTTATTTCAACTCTGTAAAAATAGTGGTTTTGACTAATTATGAATCGGTTAATTCGAC
>JAHPZR010048875.1:22500-26467 GCA_019787425.1 Platygyra sinensis | reverse complement strand
GGATCGATAGATGGATGGACACAAGTTCCCAACTTGATGTGAGAGGTACTGGTACTAAGAATAGAGAACTTAAGCAATGACAACCGCCTGCACAACCGTGACCCTGAGGACAGCACCTAATAAAAATATCTTACCTTTGAAATTTGCAATTGTCTACATCTGTTCAGAGCATCCCTTGGTCTCAGAACTTGCTCAAATTAAATATGTATTGCCAGTGTTCAATTCCAAAAGAAATTGTGACAAATTATCAGAAATAATTATTCACCAGCATTTGTGTTCTCCATAATACGCAGAACTCAGTCATTTCACTTTGTTGTTGTGCAGAGAATGGTAAAGAAATGCACAAAGACAATATAACACACATAGACCACTATTGTTCTATCAATGAAACCTTTTGTTTGGCGGCATTCTCGTTGTCATTGCTGTCCTGATTTACAAAATGGTGGCTTTCCAACTAGGAGAAACGTAACGTTTCTTGATTTGGCAGTTTGGCCTGTTTTTCAGGACATTCAAAATCATGTCCTGCTATGTAATAAAAATTATTTCCAGCACTGTGTCAGTACAAGTTTATATGGGTATGCCCAGGGGGTGGAGGGGATAGATGAGGTACATGTACAAAGGAGTTTAACCATGCATTATTATCTAACAAGGTTAAATTCAGTATATGAAAATGCAGGACAAAACACACTCCTTACCTCGTAATGCGCTTTCTATGGTGGACTTGTGGACCACGCTACAAGGATCTTTGTCTTTATGACACAAAACGACATGCTTCAATAGACTTCTGTAACATCGACCTGAGGCGGAGCTGAACACTTCAGTACAGTAAGGGCATTTCTTATCATGCATCTTATGAATGTGCAGACTGCGATCACTTTCTGTATTGAATCTAACAGAACATATAGGGCATTTGTAACCAATGTTACTGACCGGCAACTGACCACATGCTTCACTGTTCACAGGATTAGGACTATGGCTGGAAATGACACCAAGACTTGCGAAGTTAGCAGGATGAAAGCTTGTGGAGGTTATACTGTTTTTGCCCACATACATGTACATGCAAGGTGCTGGTTGGAAAGACTTTCCCTGTACAAGACTTCTTACATCTGGCATTGTGTTCTTCACACTGGGAAGGGTCAACACAGTCTTTCCACTGGAACCATCTGAATAAATCACTGGCAGTACATGAGCTGGAACAAATGTGCCTGTATAGTGGGTCAACAGCTGGTTTCCATTTGTGTTGCCTCCATTATTTTGATAAGAAGAGGAGACAGTGACAGCGCTTGGCATTTTTGTACCTAGGTGATTTGTAGAATCTAAATCTTTGTTGTAGAAGCACTGAGCACCAGAGAAAGGAAGTTCAGAAGACCTTTTAAGGACTGTGCCACCTAAGAGTGCATCTTTGCTTTTGTTGTATCTGCCTTGAAGAACCTTACTATTTTCACCCACTGGAGTTGACAGGTCTCTTTCATTTTTAGTCACATTACATGTGTATAACACCAGTGGGCACTCACTGCTTCTGTTTGAAAGATTTTTGCCATTGTTTAAAACAAAACTAAGGCCCTTGTTAGGGACAAGACAAACAGGACCACTCTGTTGTACATGTACAACTGAATTGGTGGAGTAAAAACCATTAATAGTGTTAGACATGTTCTTGTTCCCTGGAAATGAAGTTTGCTCACTGGAATATGTGTATGTGTAGCAGCTGGAGGCTGTATCTTTGTTTTGTGTGGAAGAACTTGACAAATCAGTCAAATAACCTGTAAAATTAAAGATCATGACGATCATGTCAGTGAGTAATAAGTATAACAGAAAAAGTTTGTAATGCTAGGCAGGTTTCATATCCAGATCCTCTCCTTAACAAAACATTAAACTGAAAGTACGTAAAACTAGACTTAACAATTTAGCACTCTTGGATCAGGAGTCCTGATAATCAGTGCTTAACAGGCCTTATGTATGATTGCCTCAAAGTCTGTACTGTACTGTACACATAATTCTCCTTGAACATCTAATATCTTCACCCTGTTTTACCCACGTTTTTTTCCCATTTTGTTCCTGGGAATTCATTTAATTTAAAAAAAATAAAACACTAGCGAGGTAAAAACATGATGTTTTAGCGACAACATGACACCACTATCAAAAAAATGTAAACTATCCAAATATTGGTAATGCTATAATTATTTAGAAAACAACCCTAAGAAAATATTGGTTAAAAATTGTGTTTCTATTTAACAAATAGATTCCATGTTGCTGTGCGTCTGTTCAGTAATAGATCACAGATGACATCAAAATGTGGTAAGAACAAAAAAGTGGCACACTAGGCGATAGCTGAGTATGTCACTGTTCTTACCACATTGGAGGCACTTACATATAAGAACTGCAGTTTTCAGCTCTACTATCTGTTCATGATTTGGAAATCTATCGCTTTGACTAAAATAACAGGTACTTATGTCCTTAATTTACGGAACGGAACACAGGTTCAACCTGATCGTTTAGATCGACTAGTTTCTATCGAGTTATAGAAGCACTTTTGAAAGTTTGGGAGAACTCAAAAAGGTCATTTGGAGATCCAAATGACCTGGTTCTGAAAAATAATATGCCCTTCTTTAGGAAAATGTAGCAACCACTTCAAAGTTTGTATGGTAATGGATAAATATGCATGCACTGCAGTTACATGTGTCATCACTTCAGGCTTTTGTGACTTTTTTACTGAAAATTGATGAAATTATGGTACTTTTTGTGTAGAAAGGTTTACAGGCCAACAAACATACTAACATTTTAAATTTATATTTCTCAGTATTTATTGTTTCCATTTAATTTTTATTTACCACCAGTTTCGTTGATATGTGACTTTGGAAAACACAAACACCCGCGGAAACGTTTCCAAAGTTTCCATCAGTCTTACGTGTTATCGACAGATCGGATCGAAATCCACCAATCACAGCCACTAGTGTGACCTTCAGACCTCTTTACTTCATGCTAGCGGGCTGTGATTAGTGGATTTTGGTCCGATCTGTCAATAACATGTATGATTGACAGAAATTTTGGAAAGGTTTCCGCGGGTGTTTTTTTTCAAAAGTCACGTATCAACGAAAACGGTGGTAAAGATCAAATGATTTCTATACAATTATACCATTTGATCAAGAGTGTTTGTTATTTAGAAGGGATCTCCATCATGAAATTGTACCATGCTTTTTGATAGCTGTGTCCAACCAAAATAGAGATTTTCCAAAGATGACACACTGTTGCTTTGCTTATAGCCTTTTATTAGCAGTGGATCTTGAGTTTGAGACACGAGGCAGCAATATTATTTGTTTCTCTTCTTAGGGCCCGATATTGACCTTGTTGCTATGGCAACCTTGTTAACATGGAAATTGTTCCTTTCATTTAAAGGCGTAAGCAGATTGATACTTTGCTTATTGAAAATAGCCAACTGGTTGCAGAGATATTTCATTTTTAGTGATGCCATGTTTGGAAGTGTAAAAAGATTGCGGCAAAACTGGTCTACTGCGGCAAGTGTAGGGTTTTAGCTTTAAGGTTAATGGTCAGCTAATTCACTTCTGGTGCCAGTTGTTCCAATTATAACACTATCTACCGGTTAAATCGCTATCCAGAGATCAAGTGATAACAAAACAAACCATGCTATCCACTGGATAGTGAGGTATCTGGCAGCCCCGGTTGCTCGAAGGCTGAATAATGCTATCCACCAGATAAATCACTATGCAATTTTTCTTGCAACTTGCGTGAGTCTCACGCCTGCGGGTTGAAAACTCACAAGTCTCATGCCTGCAGGCCAATTTCTCACGCCTGATTGAAAAATGTGAGTTGTTGCCGTCTTGCTTGACACAATTTCCAAAAATATGTTAACTCAGGCGCATGTAATGAACGAAAACCATGTGTAAAATGAATAAATGACGATACCTTACCTCGCGATCTCTGATTTTTGAAGTGAAAAGCATTGGGAGCT
>JAHPZR010048875.1:10000-15000 GCA_019787425.1 Platygyra sinensis | reverse complement strand
AATATGATTTCGGGCCCGTTCAGTTACCGGGACTTTCAAAAAACGGGCCCCAGGGGTGGTAACAAAAATGTTTATTTAACAATGTCTTTAATACAGCACAAGCTGGCAGAAACTGTCTATTTTTATCCATCAATAAGAATTGAGCATTATACCCCCTCCAGCTGCTTCTACTTCCACTCAAAACGTCGTCTTAACTGGTAAAATCTACAGTGAGGTCCCCATTTCTTGAACCCTCATGTTTTTTGAAACTCTAGATAACTCCAAATACTAAATGCGTATTATGAGAAGCTAGATTACTGTTCAATGTCTCCTTCTTTGAAGTCCCCCTCTCTTGCTTTCAGTTTGAAAGCAATAAACAGGGTGCAAATAAGATGGATTTTCCAGCTCGCCCTTTGGACAAGATGGAACCATTTCACGCAAGT
This sequence comes from Platygyra sinensis, assembly GCA_019787425.1. NCBI lineage: Eukaryota > Metazoa > Cnidaria > Anthozoa > Scleractinia > Merulinidae > Platygyra > Platygyra sinensis. The sequence continues at coordinate 14,578 of JAHPZR010048875.1, read as the reverse complement.
CTGAGGACTTTTCTCAGTAGCATTACGTAATTGGAAAGAAAAAACGTTCACTTGCCCAGTGAGCAAGTGATCCAATGGGCAAGTGATGCATAACATCCACTAACCTGACAGGGGTATCAACTAGCCGCAGGTTAGTGGAGATGCATTTCTTTGTACACTGAATAAAGATGAAACTCCTTACTGCTTTGAAAGAAAGATGTCAACTTCAAAGGGCATTGCGTGTAAAGGTAGTTTTTAATAGGGTGAATTTTGAGTGGCTGGTGACGGTCGAGTTAACTAGCGTACTTCAAAATTTGTGTATTAAATTTCCATTAAAAAAATATCGTGCAAGGACATGGAGATTAAAAGAAAAATCCTGCAGGGCTGGAAAAATAAAAAAAAATATCTAGCAGCCTAAAAATCCTGCAACCCCCCCCCCCCCCCCCATCAAAATCAAATGGTCCCACCCCTTATTGAGCTGCTTGTCTTACTTGAGTGCTTGTCTTACTTGAGATGCTTGTCTTACTTGAGCTGTTTGTCTTACTTGAGATGCTTGTCTTACTTGAGTGCTTGTCTTACTTGAGTGCTTGTCTTACTTGAGCTGCTTGTCTTACTGAGCTGCTTGTCTTACTGTGGCTGCTTGTCTTACTTGAGATGCTTGTCTTACTTGAGCTGCTTGTCTTACTTGAGCTGCTTGTCTTACTTGAGCTGCTTGTCTTACTTGAGCTGCTTGTCTTACTTGAGCTGCTTGTCTTACTTGAGCTGCTTGTCTTACTTGAGCTGCTTGTCTACTTGAGCTGCTTGTCTTACTTGAGCTGCTTGTCTTACTTGAGCTGCTTGTCTTACTTGAGCTGCTTGTCTTACTTGAGCTGCTTGTCTTACTTGAGCTGCTTGTCTTACTTGAGCTGCTTTGTCTTACTTGAGCTGCTTGTCTACTTTGAGATGCTTGTCTTACTTGAGATGCTTGTCTTACTTGAGCTGCTTGTCTTACTTGAGCTGCTTGTCTTACTTGAGCTGCTTGTCTACTTGAGCTGCTTGTCTTACTTGAGCTGCTTTGTCTTACTTGAGCTGCTTGTCTTACTTGAGATGCTTGTCTTACTTGAGCTGCTTGTCTTACTTGAGCTGCTTGTCTTACTTGAGATGCTTGTCTTACTTGAGATGCTTGTCTTACTTGAGCTGCTTGTCTTACTTGAGCTGCTTGTCTTACTTGAGCTGCTTGTCTTACTTGAGATGCTTGTCTTACTTGAGCTGCTGTCTTACTTGAGCTGCTTGTCTTACTTGAGCTGCTTGTCTTACTTGAGCTGCTTGTCTTACTTGAGCTGCTTGTCTTGACTTGAGCTGCTTTGTCTTACTTGAGCTGCTTGTCTTACTTGAGGTGCTTGTCTTACTTGAGGTGCTTGTCTTACTTGAGGTGCTTGTCTTACTTGAGGCTGCTTGTCTTACTTGAGCTGCTTGTCTTACTTGAGCTGCTTGTCTTACTTGAGGTGCTTGTCTTACTTGAGCTGCTTGTCTTACTTGAGTGCTTGTCTTACTTGAGATGCTGTCTTACTGAGGTGTTGTCTTACTTGAGGTGCTTGTCTTACTTGAGTGCTTTCTTACTGAGGTGCTTGTCTTACTTGAGGCTGTCTTGTCTTACTTGAGTGCTTGTCTACTTGAGATGCTTGTCTACTTGAGCTGCTTGTCTGACTTGAGCTGCTTGTCGTACTTGAGCTGCTTGTCTTGCTTGAGCTGCTTGTCTTACTTGAGCTGCTTGACTTACTTGAGGTGCTTGTCTTACTTGAGGTGTTTGTCTTACTTGAGGTGTTTGTCTTACTTGAGCTGCTTGTCTTACTTGAGCTGCTTGTCTTACTTGAGCTGCTTGTCTTACTTGAGCTGCTTGTCTTACTTGAGCTGCTTGTCTTACTTGAGCTGCTTGTCTTACTTGAGCTGCTTGACTTACTTGAGGTGCTTGTCTTACTTGAGGTGTTTGTCTTACTTGAGGTGTTTGTCTTACTTGAGCTGCTTGTCTTACTTGAGCTGCTTGACTTACTTGAGCTACTTGACTTACTTGAGGTGCTTGTCTTACTTGAGGTGTTTGTCTTACTCAAGATCTTTGTCTTACTTGAGATGCTTGTCTTACTTGAGATGCTTGTCTTACTTGAGGTGCTTGTTTTACTTGAGGTGCATGTTGTACTTGAGGTGCTTCTCTTACTTGACGGTGCTTGTCTTACTTGAGGTGTTTGTCTTCCTTGAGGTGTTTGTCTTACTCAAGATCTTTGTCTTACTTGAGCTGCTTGTCTTACTTGAGCTGCTTGTCTTACTTGAGCTGCTTGACTTACTTGAGTTGCTTGTCTTACTCGAGGTGTTTGTCTTACTCAAGATCTTTGTCTTACTTGAGGTGCTTGTCTTACTTGAGCTGCTTGTCTTACTTGAGCTGCTTGTCTTACTTGAGGTGCTTGTCTTACTTGAGCTGCTTGTCTTATTTGAAGTGTTTGTCTTACTTGAGGTACTTGTCTTACTTGAGGTGCTTGTCTTATTTGAGGTATTTGTCTTACTTGAGGTACTTGTCTTACTTGAGGTGCTTGTCTTACTTGAAGTGTTTGTCTTACTTGAGCTACTTGTCTTACTTGAGGTACTTGTCTTACTTGAGCTACTTGTCTTACTAGAAGTGCTCGACTTTCTTGAGGTGCGTGACTTACTTGACGTACTTGTCTTACTTGAGGTACTTGTCTTACTTGCGCTGCTTGACTTACTTGAGGTGCGTGACCTACTTGAGGTACTTGTCTTACCTGAGATGCTTGTCTTACTTGAGCTACTTGTCTCACTTGAGGTGCTCGTCTTACTTGAGGTGCTTGTCTTACTTGAGCTACTTGTCTTACTTGAGGTACTTGTCTTACCTGAGGTACTTGTCTTACTTGAGCTACTCGTCTTACTTGAGCTACTTGTCTTACTTGAGGTTCTTGTCTTGTGGTGCTTTGCTTACTCTAGATACTTGACTTACTTAGGTATTGGAGGTGCTGTGCTTACTTGAGTCGCTTTGCGTGCTTTAGGGATTCTTATTACTACGTTTTCATGCTCTAAAGAGTTTAAACTCTATCACCTTATTCACTACAAATGCCACACTTAGAGAAGGATATAAAGGAAGACACAACGCACGTTTATTGCTTCCAATTAACATCTTACGTTTTTTGTGCGCTGGGTGTAATACATGTGCGCACGCTACACTTGTCGGCATTACAAAAACAGCCGTTTAAGTGGCTGTCCCGCTAACAGCGGTCCGCTCAATTTCGGGTCAGAAAAAAGTTAGCCTTTATACTTTTTGGACGAAAAGGACTTAGTGTGTATATACTAAAACCAGTATGTTTTGTTGTAATTTCTGCTTTTCTTTTTTGCTACGCCCCGAAACGACTTCAGCTGTCTGCAGAGAGATGTTTTGTCGATTCAGTAATCAAAATTCGTGACTTTTCCGGATCGCGCTGCCTTAAAACAAGGACGTATTGCTCCATATAGACCAGACCACAGCATTCAGGTACATCCGAAGTGCTTGGCACCGAAATATCGTTACGGTTGGATAAAAATTGGATAACCGCAAAAAATTTAAGAAACCTCACTGCGGCACTTGTGAAAATGAATAAATAATTAGCTATAAGGAAGACTCAAAATATCAAAAGTGGCACCTAAACTAGGTTTAAGATGACATTTACAGCAAAGATCTTTCCATACTCTAACAGATTCTAAAGACAAACTTGCGGGCATCGTCCTTCATTAGACACGAGCGAACTCTGCAGTTGAACACAAATTACTGCAGAATTATGCAAATATCACGCAATTCGCAGCTAGCGTGATGGCGATTGAATGGAAGCAACCGGATAAAGAATCATGTTTGGGAGTCCAGAATGTCCTTTCATTCTGGAAATGTCTTATATGCGTAACTTAGTACCCCTAATCTTGGATTAATATTGATGGAAATAGACCAAAGAATGTTTTCAAGTTAATTATGCAACACTCACAGCTAGAGCTGAGGGCGGTTGCGAGTTGAAAACAAACAAGCGGAAAATATTTAACGTTGTTTCAACAGCCCAGAAGTCCTGTTTCATACAAAATAAATCATATTTATCCATTATTACCCTTGGCAGGGATTTCTTTGGGTTTATATTAAGACTCTACTAAGATAACAAGGAAACTTGGCACTTTTAGGTCTAATTTCTTTACCGACCTAATAAGATTTCATGGAACAACTCAAAATACAGACGAAATTCTTTTAGCTTCTTTTGAGTGTAAAGAAGTACATATTTACAGTTTACGTGCCATTAACTCCTTTTTTAGCGGCCATTTCTTTTTTAATCATACTAAATAGCAGCTGTCTGAGAAGTAAAAAATTTTATCAGACACAAGCCAAGCTTATCACGTACCATCTAACCGAATTGCTCTAAAAATGATTTTTCATACTTTAGAGTTTGCAGAACAAGGTCTTTCAGGTATTTAAGGAAGTTGTCATGCTCAAAATAAATCGACTTTCCTAACCTCTTCCGCATCCAGAAAAGTGGTTCAGCAAACTATATCTGACAGAAAAAATAACTATGCAAATTTCGAACCTTTTTATATCAGAGATCATATTAC
>JAHPZR010048875.1:0-7500 GCA_019787425.1 Platygyra sinensis | reverse complement strand
CCTTATCTTATTTTCTAACAGGCAATTTGATTCGTTCTTTGATACAACCCACACTGTGATTGGTGTGACATGCGCACATGCATAACTCCCCATCACCCACCGATCTCATAGCCCTGTCAACCCCAAGAGGAATTTTTTTTTTAGAGAACTTTTCGCATTTTATACGAGTCGTAAGTTTATTCTTTTTACAAAACAACACTACTTCACCGAAAATAGAAAGAAAGAGAAAAAAAACTTTCTGATACATTGACAGTCTGATTTTGCACTTTAACTTGACGCCACACAGTCTTCAAAAAAATATCGAACTGAAATGAATGTCATCAAATAAAGCTATAAACTGCTACTGCAGAGACGTAAAAACAGTTTATAAATGAAAGCTTCTATTTTGTTTAATATCCTGGAAACAATAGCCGACAATTTGTAAGCTCCAATTGAATTTATTCCCATATCAAAAATAGAAGTGTCAAGTTACCATTTATAACTAAAAGTGGCAAACATCTCGTGCGAACGATTTTCTCCGACACGAAAAACAAAAGTGTCAAGTTACCGTTTGTAACTAAAAATAGCAAGCATCTCGTGGGAGCAGGTGCTGACGATTTGTTAGCTCTAATTGAATTTACTCCCTTGTGAAAAGCAAAAGTGTCAAATTACCGTTTGTAAGTGAAAAATAAAAATATCTCTCTATATTTGCATGCAACAAGAACAAAACAATCGTTACCTGTACTTATTGTAAACGTTCGAACTATTTCAAATCAAAATAGTCTCGTCTCCCCTAAAACACTTCCTAAGAACTAGAAGCAACGATGCGTGACGTCTAATTGAATTTACTCCTTGTGAAAAACAAAAATATCAAGTTACCTTTGTAACTAAAAATAACATCTCGTTCATTTGCATACAACTAGCTCACGCACTGTTTCAAGCCTCAAGGCTCATATCGTCCGTAACTAAAATCCTCAACCTAACCCACCGAAAATGCCGAAGTAAACCCAATATATGAATACTTCCTCCTGTTTTATAAAAGAATAAATATGGTCGTTCTGAACTGTATCAGGATCAAATCTTCTCATACACCATTTACCTTTAAAACAAGAAATTTGATTGGCTGTTTATAGTAGACCCGATCTGATTGGTGTGACATACATACATCTCTCACTCACTCACTCAATCACTCACTCACTGATCCATTGACCCGTACACAACATACTTGACGCGCCGACTAAGAGGTATTTTTTTACAAAAAAATAACTCAAAAATTGACATGTGCTTGCTCAGTGGAAAATCGTGCTCGCTCAGTGGAAAATCGCAACTGCTCGCAGCAAGTTACAAATACAGTTCATCAGAGTCAAGGTTTCGCTGTTTACAGGTAAGTTTTGGCATTTTTTGCTGATCTATTATGATTACCTCTATTCGAGGACGCATTCATCAAGGTCACGAAGCTTTCAGTGAGCATCCTAGAGGCCGACAGTGTACATTTATGTCACTTGCAGCTTTGCTTTTCAATCGATCGAATTCGGTCGATTTATGGACACAAACAAATGTCGATGACATCTTATGTCATGGAGATCGCATGTATTTACATGCACTAACCAATAAAAGGTACCCGATGCCAATAGTCTTTCAATAGAGGAGTTGCCAGAGATGGCAACCTTGCAGAACAATGTTGAGTACCGTTTAAACTACAACAAATTTTATCAAAAGGCATTGATCGTTCATTTTGTATGAAGACCATGGATGAAGTGGCGCTAAAACAAACGAAGACTGCCCGACGTTCAGCAAAATCGGCCTTCACAAGGGCTGAAAAATATAGCCTAACATTGTTAGACAAAATAAATAGTCTATTACACGTTGCGTTACACAGTGTCACTGTCACTAATTGTTCTAAGGATCAGTTCATGAACCCGTTATTGCCGTTATACATGTAGTAACTGTTGTTACATCAAGTATTTAGTTTATTTCCACGTTGCGCTAGATAGACAAAAGAAAGTGTCACTAATCGTTCTAAGAATCTAAGTTAAAAAGCCCTTATTATTACATGTTGCGTTAGACAGTGTTATTCGTTACATCTTCCGTTTTCGTTAACCAATATATTTCTTTTCCACTTTTAGCAATTACTACAAGCATAATGTCCCAACAAAAGCTTTAGCCACACCAATAGTTACTTGTTAAACCGCGCAGCCGGAGGCTGGGCGGTTTCTTGCTCTGCCTTCGGTTTTTTTTTTTTTTCGTTTTGTCGGTTACAAATCCCAAACCTCCGCGGATGATGTCATCATCAGCCAATTACAGGCCATTTCTAAGCTCTTTTCTTCATACCTCCCCTCAGGAGAGTTTTGCCTAGTTAGCGAATTAAATAAACTTGCGGTTAGTTGGGGAGGGTTTATTTGGTCAAAATTGGGCCAAAATCCCTCGGAGATGCACGTCAAGGCATTTGCAAGGATAAAGAATGTAACTTAGGACCAGTTGCTGGCTACTAAGGCTGAAATTATCCAGAGTTAAGCTGTATTTTCGATTTGCTTGCATGTTCACTTTCGAAGGGAATATTCAATGCGCTTAAGAAGGTATTACGTCTGTCGTCAGCCATGGACTCCGCTGTTGGTGATAAATAAGATCGTGTTTACTGGAATGCCCTTACGGTGATAAATAAGATCGTGTTTACTTCGCCAGAAGTAATGGTGGAGTTTTCTGGGGAATAAAAAAAAACCTTGCCTTTGAACATATGTAGATATATATTCCTTTGAAAGGTCAATTGTGAGACCTTTTCTCCTTCGAGCTAGGTAAACAAAGTCTCCGATTACAAATCACGCAACCACGCTATGCAAAGAATGTGAAAATCTCTTACAACCTTAGCCTCCTAGGCACTGAGCCAACTCTGAATCACGCAATCTCTATTGTTTCCAATCTTTTAAATATTATTGTTTCCGGGTAATGTTTTCTCGCAAAACGTTGTTGCTAAATATTACGTAATGTTTTTGTGAGCGCAAAAGAGTTAAAAAGCGCAATTTTAATTTTTTTTTAAATTCTTGTTTTTTTAGTTTTGTCGGTTACAAATCCCAAACCTCCGCGGATGATGTCATCATCAGCCAATTACAGGCCATTTTTCAGCTCTTTTCTTCATACCTCCCCTCAGGAGAGTTTTGCATAGTTTAGCGAATTAAATCAACTTGCGGTTAGTTGGGGAGGGTTTATTTGGTCAAAATTGGGCCAAAATCCCTCGGAGATGCACGTCAAGGCATTTGCAAGGATAAAGAATGTAACTAAGGACCAGTTGCTGGCTACTAAGGCTGAAATTATCCAGAGTTAAGCTGTATATTCGTTTTGCTTGCATGTTCACTTTCGAAGGGAACATTCAATGCGCTAAAGACTAGTACGCGTCAGGCACGGAATGCGCTGACGGTGATAAATAAGATCGTGTTTACTTCGCCAGAAGCAATGGTGGAATTTTCTCGGGAAAAAACCGTTAAAACCTCTGCGCTCGTCAAAAACCCTTTTAACATACGTAAATTTATATTCGTTTGAAAGGCCAAGGTATTTTTTTTCTTTGACGTAAACAAAGCTCTCGGATTACAACACGCTCTCATTGAATCACGCAACTGTACTGTTCACTTTCGCTTTGTGACAAATAAAAACGATGACAATGTGGAATCGATCACGCAACTTATGATCTGTTGACCCGTCAAAATACTAAAAATCCAGAGCTTTGTAGCGTGTGCTGTGGAGATGAATTTGGCTTGGAATTTTACTGGAACGGAGCGCTTAACCCTGTACTACGATTCTGTGAAGGAATTGGGGCGGCTGGCATGCTTTAAGTGTCTTTTTTTCGCTTCGAGGAGGAGTGACTTTAAAACCGAGTATGTAGCTTTTACTCTTCTTACGAGAGGAAACACAAAAAGGGATAAAGCGCTTAAAAGGTTCCGGATCGTGCTGAAACGCAAGATGACTATAGAAAAGACAACAAGGCATTAAGGTCAGTTATTTTTATTACACTAAAAATTTACTAAAATTTAGGCTAAAATGTCCATTGACGTTTGTCGTGTGTCATTGCTGATGTTATCAAAAAGCTGTATGTTCACCTCGTTAGACCTCTCAAGTGTGGGTCTACTTATCAAGCTTATTTAAGCGATATGGCAGAGGCTGTACAACGTCGGGCGACTAAGCTCATGGTTGGGAATAGGATTTCTTACAAAGAACGTTTGAATGAGACTGGTCTAATGTAGCTATCTTCTAGACGAATCTATTTACTCTTCATTTTTTTCATTCAAATGCCTGCATAGTTATTATGGCCTCGATATCTCTAATTATCTGCAGTTTTACAATTCTGAGCATGAACCCGATATTTTGAGGAACACTGAACTAACTTTTAAAACAAACTATGCAAGAACAGAATTATTTAGGTCGTCTTTTTTTCCTAGAGTTGCTCGTCTTTGGAATAATTTACCTATATCTATTAGGAAGAGGGAATCACAAATCAATGTTCAAAAAAGACCTAAGACTCTACTGTTTTGCTACTGATAGCAGAGATTTAATGTAATTGTTATTTAATTTCAGTCAGCATTATTTTTGTAACACATAATATTTTACTATATTCGTTTTATAATACTGCCTGTCATTATGTATATTTTATTCATGTTCTTGTTTTACATATATTGTTTCTGGTGGCCTTTATCACCAGGGAAGTTCATTCCTGTTGCTAGGTCTTCCAGCAGCTATTTATTTATATGTTTGTATGTACATATATTTATCTGCTGTAAAATTATTAAGTAAAGTAAAGTACAAACCCTTTGTAACATAACACCTTCATATGCTGAAAGGCGAGAGTCACGTTTCGCGTAATTAAAGTCGGTTGTTATGTAACAGTAGATGACGGCGGTAACTATATCACGTTTCACGAGCTGAACGTTTGCGTAAAGATTAAAAAGATAACAAACGCGCAGTCGGACAGTGTGAGTAACCGTGAGTTTTAAAGCGCGGTACCATATCGGAAACCCGAACGCTATAAAGAAGCTAACCATTAACCCCTTGCATTAACCCTAACCCTAATCAGTATGTTCAGTGCTTAGGCCTATAATCAGTATTTACTTTGTGTACGCATCACAAGGTATCCAAGGGCGGTTTGAGATATGGAAACAAGTCCTAACCATCTTTTAAATTGTTTCCGGGTAATGTTTTCTCGCAAAACGTTGTTGCTAAATATTACGTAATGTTTTTGTGAGCGCAAAAGAGTTAAAAAGGCGCGGTTTTAAGTTTTTTTTAAACTTCTTGTTAATGTTATACTCAAAGAACATACATGTAACCATGTCGTTTTGCAAATAAAATAAGTTATATTTTTGTTGAAATTCTCATTGTCGTATTTGCATTCAAAAATACCTTTAACGGCATCACTTACTTCTCAATGAGAACTGCTAGTTAGCTTATTAAATATTCGATGAAGGAAGAAGGCGCCGGTCGCGGAGGAATGTTTATTTGCTCAAAATTTAGGCAAAATCTTTCAGAGATGCAAGACAGGCCATTGTAAGGATACAGAGAGTAATTTGGGACCATTTGCTGGCTTTTAAGGTATCAGTGTACCCCAAATGACCAGCATTCTTTGGCGCCGCTTTACGGTGGGACGGTTGACGCAAACCCTACTAAAGTATATATTTTCTGAAAGCTTAATAATTGTAGATTACGACGGTTTATTCACTAACGTAAAAAAAATTAAGGTTTCCCGAATACAGCGCGTCATTTCTTGAAGTATAGAGGTTCACTAATCAAGTTCGTTTCCGGTCGGATTTGAGCGGGAGAACGCGATTAATTTCGCTATGTCTTCTTGAAACCTTTCTCTAAAAAACGGTGTCGGGAAATTTTGATTACTTGTCTGGTTTGTTTCTGACACGCAGTTAAACTTTGAAAGGTTAAAAAACATGCATTCTCTTCACTAAAATAGCCATAACTTTTGAGAGAAGCAAAAAATAAAAATTCCCCGACACAGTTTTTTTGTCCGATTATCGGACAACGTTCTCTCCAAATTTCAGCGAAAAACGTTGAAAACTCGCCGGAAACGAACTCAAAATGTGCGCTTCATTCGCTGAAATTTTCGTTTCGAGATATGAAGGAAAATATACTTTAGGGCGTTCTACCGGTGTAATGAGATAATTACATAACATGTCGGAAAAGTAATGACCTGTTGATGGATCAAGGGAAGGATTATTTTACTTTAACCAAGCTAGAGCTCATATCAATTACCAGGCGGGAAATATCCTTTTGCAAGATCTGATTTCCGCCGCTCGCGCAACAAGGTTAGTAAGGACTGAATAATTTTCGGTCAAATTTTGGTTTTCTGCTTTTTAAAAGCCCTGGCTAATGTGGATTCACATTCCTTCTAACGAAACAGCTTGAGAGATGCCGAAGACAAGGAAAAAGCGTTTGCGTAAACAAGGGAAAGGAAACCTTCGGGACTTACGCGTGCAGATATCGATCAAGAAGTTACAACTTCGAACGGCGAAAGCGCTTAGGAAATTATGATCAGAGAAATGCAAAGTCCTCGACAGGCAATCCTCGTTTTGACAGGACACGATCCAACATGAACCAAGCCCGGATCTTACAGAAACATTCTCCAACAAAGTCACATCTGCGTGACAAAACCGACAAGAAACTGATTTCAAGAGATTTTCTTGCAGGCGATCGTCGGCAACAGTTGTTCTACCAACTTTTGCCATGACTCTTGTGAGTCCGGTTCTGCGGGTTCGTCTTTGCCTTTGCCTTCAGTTTTCGCCCGGCTAGCACTAACGGTATCGTTCTCCCATCGATTTTGTTCTTGATCACTAGCCGCAAACACATCCGCTCGCTCCTTCACGAATGAAATTGAACCCTTTTTCCTCTTTGAAGGTTTCTTGAGAACTTCGCACTAGCAAAAGGACAAGAACTTTTGCGTTTTTTCTTCGATGACATGGGATAGATATAGGCTATTAAATTTATAGTCTATAAATACTCGAAGTAGCACATCGACAAATCGAACAACATCGCGTCTGTCACGCGAGCTTTTAATGCAAATTTACTCTCGTGACAAAGTGTCGACAGGGTGTTGACAACTATCAATTAGAGATAATTAATGGAAAGAAACGTTTTTCGTTAATAACTTTGCTTAGAATCAATCTTTTTTCATAGAATTTTCTTTAAATGAAAGATTGCAATAATATCTATCTGAAAAAGCGAAAAACAATTTTTTTGAAAAATGATCAAATTTGGGGTACACTGATACCTTAAGAGTGAAATTATCCAGAAGCAAGCTTTATTTTCGCTTCCGTACCGTGCACCCGAATAATTCACGCGTTGTTTTAATATATGCTGTCTGTAATGTTTTTTTCTTTCATGTTCTTTCGTCCTCTTTTCTACCCCGCCGAGGTCATTTTTTTCGTCTAAATCACGTAAGGAAAGCTTGGAATCAATGTTTCCCATTCAAGGTTTAGCTCTGAGGCAATAAAAATCCTGTGTTTTTTTTACGGAAACGTCTGAAACATCGGCTTG
>JAHPZR010048872.1:0-10000 GCA_019787425.1 Platygyra sinensis | reverse complement strand
GTGTGCATCGCTAACTGAATGTAGACAATCCACATCGTAATCGCTCATATTAAGATACTTCTCTAGAGAATCCAAACTAAAATAAAAGTCATCTAGCGAAGTTGATCGTGAAGCCAAACATGAACTCAGCAAGTGTTGGGAGTTCTTCGAACGAGTTCCACCACGAGACCGATTGTGTGTTTGCTTTGCGACGCTTCAACTTAAAACTCTGCAACCCAAGTATCTCATTCCACCAGTCATAAACACACTTTAAAATCCGTGAAAGGCATTACACCGGTTTTTACTGTCATATGCATAGCGACTATTTTTTTGACTTGTTATGTAACCTGACCTACGTCTGACAAAGCAAAACGGATTTCTTTACACTGGTTTGAACTGGAATTTTGTTGATGAAAGATCATAGATGGATGTCTTGGACACAGCTAGGAGTATCAGTTAGGAGTATCAAGAAGTCATTCCTTGAGAGGTAAATCGACTGTTTTGAGCGTCACACTTGCGGATATATATTAATTTAAAGTGGTAGCGGCCGAATTCTACCAGAATTAAGTCGCTACTGCGAGCCCAACGACTAACGTTCCAATTATCTCGTAAATCGGGAGACATGCATGCAAGGTCCAATTTCTTCAGTCACTGAGCTGAGGTCATTAGTTATCATTTAAGTGGCAATTCAGTTTCACATTTTAAGCAGCGTTTCAGCTCTTTGCATAGCATGTCGAAAGATGATCGAAAAATGTCAACACGTAACACTGACAATGGGTGTAAATACACAGTTTACGAAATTCATCATAAAAAAACTGAACTCACCGTGTAAATGATGAATCCAATATTACAACAACAAACTGGCCCAAACGCGAAGGTTAATTTGAAAATATCATGGCATAGGAAATACTTCAATGATCAGTATCAGTACACATACTAAGTGGCAAAAAACATCAACAACCAATGAAACTCCGTTCAATTTTCCCCTTTGTCGGAGTGTTTCTGTTGATAGAGAATATACCTTTTGTTATCAACATGGAAACTTAACGAAATCAGACCTAACAGCCATTGACTAAGAGCTTGGCCGATGGCAATAGTGTATTGGTTTTGGAAGCCGGTACACAAAAATCAAATTTTTTTTTTTTTTTTTTGGGGGGGGGGGGAGGGAGAGGAGAGACGGAAATGTTTCCAAGACGCTCATAAATCGTTTTTAGCTGCGAACTGTCTCAACACTTCGGTCGCAGTCTCAGCGGATCGAGTTTGGATTTGGCTTTCAACCGGGGCTTTCAACAAGACAATGTTTTCAGTCTAAACCGTGTTTAGCAGCCATGTACAATATACGCAATCGCGTAAATGGTCATTTGAAGAAGTTCAAAACGTTGTGCTCTGGTAGTTTAAACGAAGCTTTTGCTAAAAGTAACCAGAAAAATACAGTTTCTAATATAATCGAGAAATACCGAGTATGATGAGGTCTACGCAACTCCGACGTGCCTTGTTTGGCAACGCTGACCCTCAGGAAAAACAATCTCAAAGACTCACTCATATTCATTCATATTCATTCGTTATTCGTTATCTTTCTCTTGCAAATTTGTCTTCCTTATGTCAGTGCTAATTTTCGTTACAATTTTTGCCGCGGAAATGTGAAGATTTCGCAATTTTAAATTTTTGCCAAGTAGTCCTTTATAAATTTCCAAACTAAACATTTTGGAACAATGTTTAATAAAACAATCCTTTATATCTGGGAGGAAGCCCGTCGGCAAGTTTTTTTTCATGAAAAAGGTGGGCGGGCAAGTCATTTATTTAAGAGTTGCTTATCAAAACGTTTACTTAATGAAGTATGTCTCAGTTTGCTCCAAACGCAATATATAAGAGATAAGAATGGTCGATTCGCTAACTGCAAACCCTCCACCAAATCTGTCAGTTAACACAGGTGGGCTGCCCTTTATTACTCGAAAAGAAACGCTGAACTGAAATTAATTCGTAATTTTGTTACTCGGTGAGAGAAATCTTAAAGCGTTATTGTATTCTTTGCAATGAAGAGGATACATGTCCACAGATTGTTGTAACAAGCAGGTGAGGTTATTGCTAAGGGTTAATCAATGCATTGAAGAATTAAAAATACATTTTTGACAGTCTCTTTACACTTAGCAAAGAGTTGAAAAAAGAGATTCCTGTTATTTCCGTTCGTAATTGTTTCTTTGTGATGAGATCACAGGAACTCAAAAAAAAGAAACTGAGTGAAGAAAAGGTTAGAACATCGGGAAAACAAGATCTTAAAATTAGAATAGCTCTAATCTTTTTGAAAGCCCTTAAAAATTCTGAATTCAATTAATTCAGCTGTCAAATTGATTCTTGCTGTAAAAAAGAGTTTTGCATAATAGTAACTCGCTGACGAAACCACTTATCGTAGATTGAATAGACTTCAGCTGATGGATGATCACAGCATTTGAGGATTACTTTATTCACAAAGCAGCAGGATATATTCCGGTATTTCTTTGTCGCAATGCATTTTAAAATTCACATTTCGCAGCGTCAACTGAGGGGCGTTGAAGGTGTAAAGATTTTGCAGTAAAAATATTTCCAACGAGCACTTTCAAGAATAATTTCGGAAGAACTTGAAAATGAAGCATTCAAGCCGAGTTGCAAGTGAAACTCAAGTTATATATATGCTAATGAAAAATGGAACATTCTGAAAAGGTAAGAAAATTCTCAGTATTTATCGATCTCAGTTGGCCACTTCCAGTCTAAAACATCTTCAAGCCAAAAAAACATGAAATAAGATCTCTGTTTGAAACGAATTTTAAAAGTTATAAGTTTTGTTCTCGAGTACAAAGACGTGCACAGAATTCGCAACACTCACCAATGTCATTAATTAGAAACTGTAATTTGAAATGATTCTGATAACAGGAACTAACAGGCCACCAAACGGCCAAGAAAACAGAATGAACTGTGATATATTTCTGCTTTTTACGAATAAATTTACCAGTTATTTGTTCTCCCATACAGACAGAAACGTTCTATAATCTAACGGTGCCCGATAACAAACTTGATTACAGGAGGATTACACCTGTAAATCTCAAAAGCAAGCTTTGATTCACTAATCAACGAGAACGGAATAAACATATTACTTCGTTATGTAAGTCGGACCAGAGGTTCTTGGCTGTTGCAAAATCATTATTGTTGTGACAAATGGATGTTCTGAAAAGCTTCGAATGGAATAAATCTTTATGTGTTTCTACGATCTATCTGTATATAACACTTTGTAAAATGAATTTGCTTTGTGCCTTTATTTCGATTTCAAGTTGTTAGTCAATGTCGGAGTGGTACTCTCTTTAAAGGAGAAGGTCACCAGGCGCCATAAAGCTCACTTTTTTTCTTCCTTATAGCAAGTTACATTCAACTTTTCTACATACCGAAGTCTCAGCCTCTGAAGAGCCCGCTATCCAGAAGAAATTCGTTTTATAGGATAGCATTTTAATCAAGAGACATATGATGGAAATTTCATCGTACAGTCTAGTGCAGTAAATTAACATGTATATATTTTCAATTTCTTGACGATGCGATCAGTGCGGTATCCAGAGGTTTCTAATTCACCGTAAGAGGGCTTAATATCAGTGATTCGAAGGAGCGGCAAATCTGTAACTGCGTTGCGATTAATTTCTATTGAAGCTTTCAGAGTTATTATGCTAGCGGCTAAAGGAACTGCTTGGTAGCGGCGGAACACGCATTTCATTTTCTACGTACCAGCGATCCTATCAGAAATCTTTACAAAGAATCGGACGAATTAAATCCCGCCTTGATCCCAGCGACATAAAGAAAGTTGGAAGTCATTTTAATTTCCTTTTAGATTTGCGGGAGTGTTTTTCACGATTCCTGGTCTCCCATCGTAATAAAACATAATTTAAGTCATATTATGCTGTCAAAAAACCGTTACTGTCAACTAATCAAGAAATGAAATCACACAAAGTTTGACAGAATGACGGAAATGGAAGTAGTACGCTTTTGAAATTGAAGAGCTTAAAGATTTTATTTCAATTTAAGTAAGGAAAGAGAAATGTTTCATCGAATGATCGGCTCAACAGATGAAAGGCCTCGACCACATGCATGCACAGAGAAAGAGAGTTCTACGGTGCGATGAAACTTTTTCGCGTATTTTTCTCGGTAAGTGGCACATTTTCTCACTTCTGACTGATTCAGTCCGTGTTCATTCTACGGTAGCTTGATATTCCAGGGAGAAGTTGCCGTTTGATCAATTTCACTTTGGCGAAAACATTACTGAGTCATGCCGGATTAAGACAGACTGAGGAGCCGATATTTCAATTCAATTCAATTCGACACCGAAACCCCGCCTGATTTCAAGATAGTTGTTGTTGTTGTTGTTGTTGTTGTTGTTGTTGTTGAAGTTTTTGCAGTGCCTGACAGTGAGTAAGTCGCAATACCGAACCTCGACTGCAAGAACATCTTCGTCCTTCGCTCTGTTCACCACTACTCGCCAAAAAATGAAATTCTTAACACCAGCTGCACTATATGCACTTACTAGTGGCCCGATTTATACTAGAGACGGATCATCCGTCTGGGACGAATTTGGGCAAAGAACGATAGTTCGTCTGATAATTCGTCTGCGTATAAATACGGGCAAACAGACGGATCATCCGTCCAGACGAAGTATCTGGATAATTCGTCTTCATCGACGAATTACCGGGGATAATTCGTCTGAACGGATCATCCGTCTGTGAGTATAAATGCGGGCGAAGGACGGACTATCGATGAAATCAACACCTCGTTACATAACGCCAGCGGTCATTTTGCGAAAAATAGTAAACTCAACATGGCGGACAACTCGGTGGGAAAGCCCAAAAAAGAACGGGTTTGGACTGAAACGGAACTAAAATTCCTTGCACTCGTGCTAGCTGACGAGAAAACAGAATTTGCGGTTCGACTGGAAACACTCGCCTTAAAGAAGTCTGCAAACAACGAAGTCTTTGAAGAAATCTCATAGAAATTTAACGAGCTCATGTTGTCGAACGAGTTTAAAGAAGAGAATGAAAGGGAAAAAAGCAAGTCCACAAGCAAACGGAAATACACTATATTGGACACAATTCCAGCAAAGCTTCGCATTAAATACAAGTTCCTGAGAACCCAGTGGCGAAAATTTACTGATCGCGTGAAAAAGGGAAGCGGAAAGTCACCCAAAACAGAACCCGAGTGGTTCACCATCTTAAACCCAATATTCTCCGACACCATGGGAAGCATGGATACGGCTTCCAGTCCCAGTGATGTGCTTTCAGAAGAGTCTTTCTAAGAAATCACCGATAGTCGTATCATATAGTTCGTCCCGTATTTATACTAGACGGATGATCCGTCTGGACGGATGATCTGTCTGGACGGATGATCCGTCTCTAGTATAAATCGGGCCACTGTTTTCCGTGAAAACGTTAAACCACAACGGGCCAACACAAAAGTTTAGCGTTCTTTAGGAAGTCCTCTTGCTTGCAGCCGCGAAATGATAGGCCAAATACAGCAGATTACAGGCTTTCGGAGAAAAAAATCTACTCTTTTAAATTGCCTTCGCTTTTCAGGGACAGAATAAAAAGAAACTCAAAATATCACTTGCTGAATCTTACTCTGTGAATAAATCAAAACTTTTAGTTAGTAGCCTATAAACCTTCCGACACAATCTCAAAATACTGAGTCTGATTCCAAACATTTTTCATAATTAAAGTTTCACAAAAAAAATCAGATCTCTAATTTTTTTTAAAAAAATTCTTGTCTCAATGCTGTTAGTTTGAATTTGAAATTTTTCTCTGGTTTAGTTTGTTTGACAGACTTTCAACGGCCGACGGTCGAGTCGAAACACGGCTCCGGCCAATTAGACGATTTCGAGTCAGCTCAAGAGCCCGGCAATATCCATTGGGCATGTACTTTACCTCCAATGTGTACTCAGCTTGATTTACGAGTAGCCAAATAAACCCACGCGCGTTTTAATGAAGCCTTCCATGTAAACCTTATAAACATTGCCTACTAGACATTGAACTAAATGGTCCATACGTAACATGGTAAAGGAAACTACCAATTTGCGTGTAAAATACAGACTTAAAAGTTTCTGAGGTGGTTTCACTCGAACTGGCATTTTATTCACGCGTGTGTTTCGTTTTCGTTATTTTCACACAAATTTATTCGCAGAAAGGAAACATTACGATACTTTTTACACTCTCGCCAGAAGCGACGAACAAATAAGTATTTGTGTTTGTTGTTTCCCCTACTTTGAAAATAACACTAAACGTTTTGACCGGAAGGTCCGTACGTTGACCGTGTTTGTACTGACCGGACTTGATAACATATAGCGACAATTTTATCAGCGGAAATTTACAAAGTTGCATATAAGAACCAAAGCAATGCGCGCGCTCTGATTGGTCAATCAGCTATGGTTTACTGTGCTGGTAAACTCATGGAAAAATCGCGCGTCTCCTGATTAACAAATAGATTCCATGTTGCCGTGCGTCTGTTCAGTAATAGATCACAGATGACTTCAAAATGTGGTAAGAACAAAAATGTTTCTTACCACATTTTGACGTCTTTTGTGATCTATTACTGAACAGACGCACGGCAACATGGAATCTATTTGTTTTATATAATGACGAAAAGCCTTTTTTATTTCAAAATATTTCAACATAGCGCGAAAGCCGGCCTTTGCCCCGCCTTTGCCTACTTTGGCGAAGACGAAAAAAAGTCATTTGACGTAATCTATTATCTATACAAAATGAAACAATTTAATTGGTTACTGTTCGTAGCAAAGAATTGTGATTGGTCGAGGAAAATCACGCCGCTGCCAAACCTGACTCGAGCGTCGCTCCTCGTTGAATGAAAAGTTAGAGCGAAAGCACAATTGAACTGCGAAATTTAAAAATCTTTAATAAAATGCTTAAAAAATCAAGTCAGTTTTTGTCATCAGAGCAGCCCTGTGAACCGGAAGGCTTAGACGTTGCATTGAAACTTGCAGGAGTTGAAAAAATACCCTCGAAAAACTTGTGGTTGCGGTCAACCTAGAGGCCATTTGATTCGAGTTTTGAATCGGAAAGGAGCGTAGAGGACGGTGGAGATTTTTGTCTTCTTTGGTAGGTGATTCTCAAATCAGTTTGATATAGTGTCGGAGACACACTTTAGCTGCGATACTGTCGGCCGTGAGCTGTGGTTAACTATACTTAACTCGCTGCTGTGCCCTGAAATGGACCAGGAACATTCGCATCGAAAAGAAAGGTTATGTGTTTATTTTACCGAATTAAGAAGTGATGTTTTGATGTTTCATTCCTGACTTCAATCAGTGTGTCGACAGTTGTTTTGACACTGCAAAAAGTTGAATTAAAATAAATTAATCTCAGAGACAGTTTGCTTATTGGATTTGTTAAATAAAGCAATGGTTCTCGGCTTACCAAGAACAATTTTGTGCATGGTTTCGTCTCGCTCGACTGCCGACTGAGACTGCTCGAAAATCTTTTCTGGATCATTTTCTAAAAGAAACGGCTTTATCTTTCTTCTTCTGACTTCTGGAACCTGCTCAATGCCTCGGGAAGACTTTTTTGTACCTTATCCTTTGCCCAGTCGCGTAAAATATTATCGTACTTCTCAAAAGTTTCCGTCATTCTAAAACAGCAGAGGAAAAAACTTTGTAATGATGACGTCAATCGTGCATCTGTCCTCTAATAGATCATAGGCGAGAACCAATGCGAGAATAACTTGGGTTTTTATATAAATTATTATACAAAAGCAACAGACGAATTCTTCGAGTGTTCTACCAACATCCCGCGTAGTTCAAGTTATCAGCCCATAAACCATAGAAACTTGTGGTGTATTGCTTAACGAACCTCACCAAAATAACTGGGCCTCAGGAGTTTCTATCGTTTGGTGATGATGCTAAGGTATATCTGTTGGATATCTGTTGGATATCTGAAGTCTTGAACAAATCAGTAGATTGACATTTGTCCGGTTTGAAAAAGTTTTATAGCGAGTGTTACAACGAGACCTGACGTCGCAGAAACTAGGAACATAGAGGACTGTCCGAAGCCACCATGTTCTTTGACAGCGTTACTATGACGGACGCTTTCGTGCGAAGTTTCGTGGTTGCAAAATTATCTTAGGCAAAAGCATCGTATTAGGTATCACTTCTCTTGGAAATATTTACCGATAACAGACTGATTAAGCTTTTAGTAATTCTTCAACTGAAAGCAAAATTATATGTTGACGTTTCGTGGAGTAAATATAAAGTATATCTGTCCTGATTTAGCAAAAGATAGCCTGGGAAAGTCAAATGCACTCCAGGCCATTTTCCCCCACCCTGCCCTCCCCCTGCAGGGACTGGAGGCCCCCCCACCTAACCCAAGGTACTCCTCCCGTCGACGGTCAAAGCTAAGCTAACAGGAGGCAGCCGGCTTCTAAGGCCAGCCGCCAATAAGCAAAGTCAAGAACCAGTACTGACCCTTAAAGCAGAGCAAAAGTCTTTGTTGAAACAAGGCAAAACACTGAACAAACCCACCCCCCCTAGCGGGCCTGAAATTCAACACCTGAGCCTGGGCTCCCTAGGGCGGCTAGACCAAGGCCTGGGCTAACTGCCCCAATGGTCCATGACGCAGCCCCCCCTCAATTTTTTTCGACGCCACTGGCTTGAAGGTCGACTATCGTCGACCTTCAAGCCCGGATTCCGGAGTCCACGTTTTGTCAAATCAGGACAGATTGTGGCAGGAAATGGTTAAACCAACAGCCAAATTCAGCCTGGCAGGTGCCAGACAGCGAATGACCGAGTGCTCTGTCCATTTCTGGGTGTCTTTTAGAGTGTCAGGGAATATTCCCTGCAGTAATCTGTCCTGATTTAGCAAAAGATAGCCTGGAAAAGTCAAATGCACTCCAGGCCATTTTCCCCCACCCTGCCCTCCCCTGCAGGGACTGGAGGCCCCCCCACCTAACCCAAGGTACTCCTCCCGTCGACGGTCAAAGCTAACAGGAGGCAGCCGGCTTCTAAGGCCAGCCGCCAATAAGCAAAGTCAAGAACCAGTACTGACCCTTAAAGCAGAGCAAAAGTCTTTGTTGAAACAAGGCAAAACACTGAACAAACCCACCCCCCCTAGCGGGCCTGAAATTCAACACCTGAGCCTGTGCTCCCTAGGGTGGCTAGACCAAGGCCTGGGCTAACGGCCCCAATGGTCCATGACGCAGCCCCCCCTCAATTTTTTTCGACGCCACTGGCTTGAAGGTCGACTATCGTCGACCTTCAAGCCCGGATTCCGGAGTCCACGTTTTGTCAAATCAGGACAGATATATAACTTTTGGTTTGAAAGAATAGCTGCTACAACTATGTTTATTAAACGTTCTCGAACATTGAGTTCATCATTAGAATGTCAGTTCTATGAAAAACTGGGTGTTCTTATGCAAAGATTACGTAACAACAATTCCCGTGGGGAGCAATGTGAGTTGAAACGTTTGAAATTTCTTGTTCTAAGTAGAAAAATTTGGCAATCATTCAATTTTGGAATAGACTAGAGACCCCTTCCTCCCCTGCAAGATATTACCTATAAATAATGCTCAGCTCATTTAGGCCAGGTTCAAACGTCGAGCTTTTCATGAGCCGAACCTAATAGCCACAATTTACAAGTATATGACGAGTCGAAGTTTGAATCAATTAAGGTGGATGGTACCAGTTTCCAGTACTTTCCGAGACTTTAAGTTTGATGGGTCATTACAGCCACTCTTTATCGGTTAATGCCACAATCATGGTATCAACAAACTGCCCAATCATCGGTGAACAAGTTGCTGTTAATTTTGTGGCACAATAAGTTATCATAGCAACAATATGACCTGCTAAAAACAACCTTAATTTTAGCTTTAAGCGCTTATAACTAAAAAACGAGCTCGGTGACCCCCATTTTTTATTATCGAATTGTAATAAGCATGATAAGATGCAACTTTTTGCAAAGTTTAAAAAAATTCTGCGAAGGGGGTTCAGAGCCACCTTAAGAGGGAATGTCCACTA
>JAHPZR010048866.1:0-15806 GCA_019787425.1 Platygyra sinensis | reverse complement strand
TTAAATTTCAGTTATCGTTGCAAATCATTTTAAAAGGTCTGCACATAAATGGAAGTAAATATAATTGGACAATCCTACAATTTATAAAACAGACACCTAGAGATGATCATTTTAAGTTGATAATTTGCATTTAGGTAGGTTTAACTATTATAACTAGTTTCTAGTGCTACGTTCTAGTTCTATTTCTAGTGCTACACAATAAATCAACCGTGAAATAATTTGCAATATAAAATGGTGCTTGATTGAACCATAGTAAGTATGTAATAGAGGTTTTTGACGTACGCTTAGTCATTCAAGGGATTTGCCCGCCTTCTCCACTGAAATCCAGATCTCCCTACATATGTGCGTACCACACAACGATTTATTTCGTTAAGTCACACAGTACAAAAGGCTTTTGCGCAATTGAATGCGGCACTCCACGTCAATATCTCTTTTTCAAGTTCGTTTTGCCTTCAGTGACCTATGGTCTCATACTATGGGTTCTTACGGCTGCGGTTCTTTTAGTCTCTCGGACGGCTTCATTGCAGGGTAGCGTCTCCTGAAGTCCTACAAGGGGCCCAAAGGCGCAACCCCTCTTTGTATTACAATTTTCCTATTCTTTTTTTGTTTACAGTAGTCTTTCCAAGTTAGCTTACCTATCACATCAATCGATTGTATTACAACCAAGAAAAGATCCACTCATATAGAGCAAACATCCCAGACCAAATACCTGGGTGTCTTCATTGATGAACACCTAAAATAGGATGCCAAGCTCCAACACATTAACAACAAACTGACGAAAAACGTTGGAATTTTATTCAAGCTCAGATGTTACATGCCTAACATATAAATTTAGGTCACCCTAAAAGCGGAGCTCCTGTAGCCCGATTAGGCTAACCCAGGATAAGGTTGAATTAATCTTGATTAGAGCTTTGTAACTTTGCGGTGGGTTTTTTTATTGGATTTTTATTTTGAGTTTAATAATCACAAAACCAATACACAATACAAAAACATTTGCAGAGAAGAAACAGTTCTAATGGGGTTTACTTTTAAATCCGGATTAGAGTTAACTGGCTTCCGAAAAACCCGGCTCTGTTTTCAACAAGTAAACCTGACATGAGCCCGCGATCCAACCGAAAACATTGCTAGGTCAGCGGTCAACTTTAATAAAACACGTGACTTCAATGAGCTGTAAACTTGAGCCCCCCCCCGATATGGTCACGTGATACTGGTCAGCGGATAACTTAATTTGACAGGTGTCAATAGATCATAACATGATGTCATATATATATCTTATTAGACGTTTTGTTGTGTAGTATCGCTGAGTATTTTTACGAGTTGTGCCGTATTTTGGCGAGCCCGTAGGGCGAGTCAAAATACAAGCAACGAGTAAAAATTCTCAGCGATACTACACAACAAAACGTCTAATAAGAGATTTATTATCCAACACGCCAAATTGGTATGTTTGTGCGAGCGAATTTCGTGGATATTATTTATTTACAGGGAATGCGTGACAGAAGTATGCGAAGTGGAACGGAATTGGCGCGGGAAATCCAGCTAACTGATTGGTCAACGGCAGCAAACCTGTTTAACCGGTCCTCTGGAGTACAAATACCGCGTGATATTTGTACTCGTTTTGGGCGTTATTTGTACTCTGCGAAGTGTAGTTGGATAATAAATCAAAAAAGTACACGGTAAACTAAGGCTGCATGTCTCTGTCAACCTATTATTTGGAGTATGGCCGCCATGTTGCACGACTCCACCACCGCCGCCGCCGCCGTCGTCGTCGTCGTCGTGCGTACGCGCCCACGAGAACTACCGCTGGCCACGAAAACAAGACACGAGGCTTTCAATTACAATACAATTGCTCTACTTTTTGTTGGTTTCTTTAATAAAAGAACCCTTTCGTGGCAACTTATACAAAAACGTTTCAATTCTAAACTTAGTCTTTAAATGGAAACGATGTGAATCAATGTAATAATAGCGTACAAGCGTTACAAGAAAAGATTTATTTACAAGTTATGAGTGGATTCATTTTTAACTTAAGTTAACTTTTATTTTTCACTTTTAACTTATTATCATGCAACATATATCTAAAACAAAACAAAATACAGCGGAAGCAGATATAAAACTGAACTTCAACAGCTAAATATAAACCGGTCAAACAAAGCATAGAAACATGAAAAGAAAAATTATGACAGAAATTAAATCTAACAGACTCTCAGACCGAACTCTTTTGTAACATGTTTTTGTGGCACTCTGTGAGAGGCAGTCCGTCGGGGATGACCAGCGAACACGGCGCAAAATGACGGCTCAGCTGCTTGAATGCACGCAACCCGAAGATGATAATGTGCGTCCGAGTCCCCAGCCGGGTATGCATAACATGACTGTCTCGTTTGAGGGTCTTTGTAAGTCCGCCGCACCTTTCTGGCCACACAGAAGTGTAACTAATAAGCTATGGTCCAGTGGTAGCTTGATGACGAGGCTAGACTACACAAGACTGTGGAGCTGTCATAGAATAGCATGGTAGCAAGGAACTCTATACTGCCTCCTACAGTTTTTTTTCGACATCTGATATTAAAATTTATTATTATTACTATTTTTGTCGCGTCAGAAAAGCAACACGGTTGTATAAAAAAAACTACGCATGTATACATCAAAAACTTGTTGTCAATATGATTAGCTTGTATAATTTGTTCATTGTATTGGGAGTTTATTCCATTACAACTATATTAAATTAACATAGTCACAGACATTTATTCGTCACTAACGGACATATTACGAACCAGCAAAATGACTAGGCTCGATTACCAGCCGCTGTCCGGGAAAGCAGCCCGCGCTCCTCCCCCGAACTCAGAAGCGCCGCAAGAATTTTAATTATGAATTTACGTCACAGACATGGTTTGCAGCTCATTCGTCCAGCCGTCTCTTCTCGGGGAGGGTAGACCAGACACGAGAGAGCGGCGGAAATCGAGCCTACAAAATGACCAGCTCCTAGTTGGCTTTCCATCTCAGTAGGTAGAGCACTGTATCGGTGTCGCAGAGGTTCGAGCATCGCGAATGATCCATTTTATTTGCTCGGTGAGAAAAAGTGAAGAGATAGCAGACGCAACCAAGGGTACCTTCTCCGTTTTATGAAGTTGTCATATATAATACGCCTGTTAATTTAATCTAATTGTTTACTACCATCTTTTTAATTGCATATTTCGCAGTGTTAACGCGTTTTAAAGCAAAATGGGTTTTCCATTCTTGCATTTTTAACGCTTCACAAGAAGCAAAAGAAAAATATCTCCATATTCTGCTCATACCTGGAATTAATTCCTGCAAGAGAGGATAGACTGCGGGAAGCAGGTAAAAAAATTTGTCACTGTGTGGCGCTTGTAAATGTTTTTGAGATTGTGAAGGTGAAATCAAATTATTTCATATGCAATCAGTGGAGGTAGTTTAAAAAAAGCTCACACGCACGGGGTAACATATTTGCGCGATCCGCTTTTAGTTTAGAGATTTCGGGTTTTGGGGCGGTTCCGGGTTTTTTGCGGGGTTTCCCGGGTTTTAGATGGTGTTCCTGGTTTTTTTGGGTGTTCCGGACTGTTCCGTGATGTTCTGGTGTTCCGGTGTTCCGGTGTTTCGTGTTTTGTGTTCCGTGTTCCGTGTTCCGTGTTCCGTGTTTCGTGTTCCGTGTTCCGTGTTCCGTGTTCCGTGTTCCGTGTTCCAGCGTTTCTGAAAGAACTACATGCATTAATTATTCCATTTAACTTCCGTCTTGCGCGTGCTGTCAGGGCTCTCTCGTTCGTGGTGTGATCATTTTCTGTTTCTTAATTGAAAGTTGCCTTGCATGTTTACCTCAGTCGTTGTGTGGTACGCACATATGTAGGGAGATCTGGATTTCAGTGGAGAAGGCGGGCAAATCCCTTGAATGACTAAGCGTACGTCAAAAACCTCTATTACATACTTACTATGGTTCAATCAAGCACCATTTTATATTGCAAATTATTTCACGGTTGATTTATTGTGTAGCACTAGAAATAGAACTAGAACGTAGCACTAGAAACTAGTTATAATAGTTAAACCTACCTAAATGCAAATTATCAACTTAAAATGATCATCTCTAGGTGTCTGTTTTATAAATTGTAGGATTGTCCAATTATATTTACTTCCATTTATGTGCAGACCTTTTAAAATGATTTGCAACGATAACTGAAATTTAAATTTACCTCAAGCACCAAAAAGCAATTATAAAAAAACATATAAAATTAATAAAACAAAGGAATTAGCTGTTAGCCAATCAGAGGAGAACTTAGGAAAGCTGCTACATCACTTGTTTCGTTCCCTTCGCGTAAGTTTTTATAAACACCTGCTACGCAGGCTAATAATTACGTAGATATTACAGCCTGCTACGTCAGTGGAAGAGGCTAGAGAAGCTATGATTTCGATTTTTACAACTTCAAACTAAAAAAGTAGCCTAGATCATAAGCTTTCCTGATCGGAGAGATTTCTTTCATGCACGCAAAAGCTGCGTCGCCTCGTGGCTTTATTCACTGTGAATATATGCATATTTTTCCTGTAATAGATCAATTGATCATTGCTTTTATTAATGTGGTGGCTCCTAAATGAGCCTTTAGTTTTGTGAAAGACTGTATTATCCACTTATGCTCGTTCTCCGCGGATTCGGCGCCAGGCCAACTGACTGTCCTAGGGCATGATTGTGACGCGCTTGGCGTGGATGGCGCACAAGTTATTGGTGTCTTCAAATAGACCAACAAGGTAAGCTTCTTGAAGAGCCATCACAGCGGAGCTCTGGAAACGCAGATCGGTCTTGAAATCCTGGGCGATTTCTCGCACAGGCTAGGGCGCTGAAAGGGCAGCTTGCAGATCAGCAACTCGGTGGATTTCTGGTAACGACGAATCTCTCGAAGAGCCTGAGCGACTGTACCAGGCCTGTAACGATGAAGTTCTTGACCCCACCGGTGGCAGGAGCGCTCTTACGAGCTGCCGTTGTCGCGAGCTGTTTTCGTGGAGCATTTCCACCAGTTAATTTACCGTGCAGTTTGCTTTGTACATGCCCTGACAACCCTCACGACCTTCACAACCCAGTCAAAACCCAGACAACCCTCACAGCCCTCACAACCCTCACAACCCAGACAACTTTCCCTTTACTGCGACCAGACATGATTGACTATAAGACTCACGAGAATAACTTTGTGAATGAAACAGAATTGAAAGGCGCCAAAGTTTATTTACCATTTAATATTCTTTGATGTTCTACTCAGCGTGAACGTTAATTCCGTTTTTAATAGAAATTTAAACTTAAAAGGCAAATCTTTGTGTAGAACCAAATTTGACAATGTAAGGCGACTCGGTCACACAACCCGGGTCACACAGGAGGGTCAAAAGATCGCGTACTTGTCGCGGTGCGCGAGAACAAGCGCGAAGCGCGAGACGAAAAGAATCCGCAAATGTGGTACAAGGTTTCATGTGTGCTTTCATGTGAATTCTTTTAAAAAATAGAATGGTAACCGTAGTAAAACTCATTAAAAAATGTGTTTTGGTGTCTATCATCAAAGCACGGCGTAGGGGTGATTTTCAGCTTCGAGATTTGACGGTAATATACGTCTAATAATTTTACCGTTTTTAAAAGCGCTCGTATCCCTCCCCTCCCCACTCACCTCACTTTTTGGCTATTTCCCAGGGTCTTTGGGAGTGTAGCTCGTCTCCGCCATGTTGGCAAATGTGCAAGAAAAGTAATCGAAAATTGAGTTTATCGCAATTTCAAAGGTTTGTTCTTTGCTTTAAAACAGCTTGAACCAGTGATATTACTAGATCACACTTGATTTGGGTTATAAGCTAACTTTCTTCACTTTTTTGCATGTGGGAACCAGGAGGTGGAACGTATTGACAACCTTTGAGGACCGTCCATGGACAAAGGTTAATTGTTTTGCGTTGTGATTACAATGTACCTTATAGTTTGATTAGATACATCCTTGACTAGGTTATAAGATAGGACATAAGCGTTAGATGTGAATCCATCAGAGTTTATTCTCCTTTATTTAAGGGCTCATCGTCGGTGTAAGAACCAGTGACACTCACCAGTGACGTAACACAAAGAAAACAAACAAAGTCAACAAAATAGACCCTAACCCTCCGGGCCTAACCCTAACAATAGCTACAAAAACAAAGAAAAACTTCGCAGGTTTTTACACCGATGTAAACCCTTTTTAAGAGGCACGTAAGCTGAGAAACATTTAACATAATTGGATCATGTGTATTTTGTGACCCCTCGACCGATGTATTGGTCAACATATCAACCGACACTCAACCGATATATCGGTGAACATATCGACTGACACTCAAATGATGAATTGGTCAACATATTGAACTGACACTCAACCGATATGTCAGTCGACATATCAACCGACTCAATATGTTGGTTGACGTATTGACCGATGTATCAACTGAGATATCGGCCAAGTCAAGTTGACATTTCAACCGACTATCACCAGATATCTCGGTCGACATATCCGCTGACACTTGGCTGATATGCTGACCACTGATTGGGCAATTCCAGAAATATCCATACCAATACCACGGACGGCTTTTTGGATTTCCGAAGGGAAGGGAGAAGGTTCACGATTATGGAATTCTGAGGGCATGGGGAAGTATTTACGATTGGAAATCCGAAGGCATGGGGGGATAATTTTCACAGTTGGAATTTATGGAGTAGAAAGTGTAGAGTGAGTTCCTTGAAAATGCTATCGTTGTGGACTTTTATAGTTCGTAAATAAACCACGACGAATGACCGTGGAAGCAGAAGACAAGCATCGATAGATCAGATACATGTTTACGCTCATAACTTATAGCAGTCAGTAAAATGTGGGTTTCACATTTACCTTGATGAATTGCTTGTCACATTAATAAAATCTGAAAATATATCTTACTGCTTGCAAATTTCTTGTTACTCCTGTCCGATGAACAGTAAAAAACTCGCACTAGTCCCTCTCTTCCAAGGAACGCCTGCCAGATTATTAAGCATTGGTGTACAAATTCATGTAATGCATTCGTGTACAAATTCGTGTACACTACATGAAGCATCATGTAGTGTGGACTCCTGTCCGATGAACAGTAAAAAACTTGCACTAGTCCCTCTCTTCCAAGGAATGCCTGCCAGATTATTAAGCATTCGTGTACAAATTCGTGTACACTACATGAAGCATCGTGGAGTGTGCTCATTTCGTGCACACTACATGACATATAAATGGATGCAACAAGGAAAGATTGAAGACTCGATGGTATTTGCCGGCCAAAAGATTTTAACGGTCTGAATTTGAGCTATTTTGCTTTGTAAAGGTCAAAACAACGCAAGAAAACAAAGAGGAGTAAAACTACCGAAAGTGGTGTTTATTTTATTGCCAAATTCAGACTCAAAAAGGAGTTTGCACAACCTGACCACTGGCGGTTTTTTTCTTGTCGATGAAGAGTAAAGCTTGTCGTCTGGCTCCGCTAGATCACAGCCTTGAGGAAGCATAAATTCATGTTCTTTGTTCATAGAGACATTGCTACATGTAAGTCAAAAATGTACTTCCAAAAAAAATAACAAATTCTGAAGGGGAGGGGGGCTCATGATTATGAAATTCTGAGGGCATTGGGGGTAATGCATTTTGGAATTTCTGAAGGCAAGGGGGGGTTAAAACATGGAAGCCGTCCGTGGTTGGGTATGGATATTTTCTGGAATTGCCCATTGTCGGCGGAATATCAGTCGACTGCTGGTAGTATATCGTCAAAAGCTTAGACTGTCAGTGTCAGATGTATAAGTTATACGCATTTCCCACCCTTGTCAACCTTAAAAATTTCTGAAGGCTTCATGTTCGGATCATGTCCCACAAATTCAGTCTGCAACACAAGCTACAGTCACCAATACGCAAGTAGCAGTAAAGCC
Source organism: Platygyra sinensis (assembly GCA_019787425.1). Lineage (NCBI taxonomy): Eukaryota > Metazoa > Cnidaria > Anthozoa > Scleractinia > Merulinidae > Platygyra > Platygyra sinensis. The sequence goes on along the minus strand of JAHPZR010048866.1, from coordinate 7,894 downwards.
AATGATCGGCGGAATGTCAGTAGCCTATCAATCGACATGTCATGTCGACCAATACGTCGGTTGACATATCAGGCCAGTGTCGACCGATATGTCAGCTGATATATTGGTCCACATTCGGCCGATATATCGACCGATACATCGGTCAAGTGTCGGTCGATATGTCGACCGATCTCTTGGTTGAGGGTGCACAAAATACACATGATCCCACAATTTTTTGAGTACCCCACTACAGACTTGGTCTGCAGACTACTATACAGATCCCCTCTAGGGACCACCCCAAAATAGAATAAAAGGAAATACAGTAATCTATACATGGAAGATTCCACTCAGTTACATACAAGCAAAAATATCTTCAAATGAAAACAATACAATATAGTCATTATAAAAGTAATTTGGGGGGAGGCATCAAACTTTTCCCGTACATTTACAGCAGTTTTTGCTGTGTTTGTCCCCAAAGCAAGATGGCATCAGAAACTGTGAAAAGGTTTTATTCCAGCTTTTCAAGTGCTCTCCAAACTCTCAAATGGACCAATAATGTAATAGTCATCTGAGCCATGGTAGACATGAACCAATAGCAACAGAGATTGTGATTAAATAAAAAAGAGATTGGAAAATAGCTACAAGAATATACAACTTTTGTTTGAGATGATGAAATCAATATTCTCTTGTACATTGTATGCGTACAGTTGGTAAATTAAATAAACCCTACTCTGTTGTTACTTTTGTCAATGGCTTGTGTTGCTGCAGTTAACAAACCCCCATAAAAAAATACCTTCCTTACTTTTACATATAATATTATGGTAGGATGGCAGATAGATGAGGATAGATGTACATGTAAATGCATCTGCTTTGGGAGCATGCTCCCTTTAAATTTTCTTACATCATTATGTGTTAACTGCTTGAAATGTATAGTTTTTAGGCAGTTGGAAAACACTGAAGAGATGTTGTCTTGGTTTTACTAAACACTGATATAAATCTTATTGTATGTCTTCCAGAATGAGAGTTGAATAATGAGAACACTGAGTGGTCCATGGTTTCCATTGTCAACATGTAGCAGTTATCCCGGTAAGTTAACTGTTGAGTGATTAACAATTCTTTTAATCAAATGATCACCAAATAATCAAAAAGACAAATGTTCATCAAATGTTCAACAATTCATGTTGCAATTATTGCAACATGAATTGTTTGTAGGTTTTAATCGCAATGATTTTTGCTGTTTTATTTTCATGATGTTTAAAAACAAAATCTTGTAAATATTGTTGCTGCAAATATTTTTCCAGCAAATAGTATTCATCTCCTGAAAGTACATTTAATCGTTAACAGCAGTAATAAACAATTTGCTGAGAACTGTCTTCATTAATTACTGGAAGCATGCATTTTAGTGAGGACCTTAGATATTGAATTATACCTATTACACATTGTCAAATGAAAGAGCCTTCAATTGTTGATACAATTATATTGAAAAAATTGATCAGCCATTTGCACTGTCAACAATTTTGACAGTACCTTTCCCTGGTAGATTTCAAGGATCCTCAAGGATCTTCATGAGGATCTTTGTCAGGTTCTCCATTACGATCTTCAAAATCCTGGTCAAGATCTTTAATGATCCTCAAGGTTCTTCAAACTTTTGGCAGTACTTTTTGAAGTGTTTCTGCTAAATAGAGGTTCTTTTGAATCACATACTTAAAACAATTCATAGGTACACAGGGCATACTCAATGATCAATAGTTTGCAATGCATTATAGGGCGATTTCAAGCACAGTTTTATCACATCGATTTTAGTGGCTGGGCTAGTTAGACACTAGCTCCAAAATTTTAGTGAACATGACGACTAAAATGGTTGCAGTTTGGAGAGTTTTATTATTATTTGTTTTTTTTTTGTTTTTATTTGGTTTTGGTCTTGTTTGATTTGATTAATGAAACTTCACATAATTTGATCAATTTAACCAGTTTTTTTACACTTTACCTCATATACTTGTCACTTTATGGAAATGTAGTATTTCAGAGTTATCAACCATTCACAAGAATGCCATTTGACCTTTTAAACAGTCTGATGAATATTAAGGTTTACAGTTTTAGCTTCAGATTGGCAATTTCTTCAAATTTTGATTTTTCGGTTCAAGTAATGATCCAAATGAAATCTCCAATGTAAAAAGAAATCACTGAAAAGATTAAGTATTGGCAGAGAAATAGCGGTTTAAGTTTTGGCTGGAAGTAAAATTACTCGTCTGATTGACATATGTAGCACTGTTTTCTCGAATCATTTTTTTCACTTGAAGCGGACTCTAAAGAGCTAAAACTCATAGGGAATTTGTCTGATTGCTCCCAAATTTTGACAGTAGGTAGATTAACACATGAACAATGAGAAGGTATCTGCAATTGTTTTCTTTTGAAACATATTTCTAATACTATTTCGAAAATGTTCCATAACTTTTCACTGTAACTGAGTACCGGTATGGCAAAATGCAGACACTCTTTTTGGTGCTTTGGGTGCGGGAACTGAGGAACAAATAAATTAGCGCAAGAAAAAATTGACTTGTAACTTTGAAAAGGTGATTTGCATGCTTGCATTTTGAAGTCATGAAAACTTCAACAATTGATTTTATTGCAAAATTATTGGTATAGTTGGATAGCCAGCTCTGTAAGCTTTAATTTGATATAGGGTTTTAGGTATCTACAGTTTAAGCTGGATGCACTACATTGCTTGGATGCGAGACATCCCTGGGCTGTGTGGGCTATCTTTTGAGTGGTTGCTAAGCACAGCAAACAAAATGGCCAACTAAAGAAACTTTTTTCATCTTATTTCAGCTTCCTGCAGAGGCCACGACCCTGTTGTTTATGTGTTAGGCGGTCTACCCTGTCTAGCATGTAAATGCTTCAATGTGTTTTTTAAAGAAATGTATGAGAAGTTAGCCCTCCCAGGTTAGCTAGGTTAGCTGGGGCACCCTCCCTATATGTAAACAGGCCCTAATGTACCAGTCAAATAGAAGATTAAACATCCCCCCCCTTCCCGGCATACCGCGGGCATGTGATGCCTCTTCCTGCCCGGGAGGGAGGGAATTCGATCACCACTCATAGGGGGTGGGGAATTTGATCGCTAGACTCAATTTCATGTTGCGAGACACGCTGATTTCATGTGGGTCGATAAATTGTGGCAGAGATGATGGAGATGGCGGAGACAAACCTTGATGAATTCAAATGAAAAGATTGCATATTCGTGGCAGATCGGTTGAAAACCAAAGGCCCTACACAAGTTGTATTATGCATTTGAAGGTGTTTAACAATGATTTATATCTATTGTGGGAGGCGCAGTTGGCCTCATGGTTAGCGCGCTCCACTCTGGAGCAAGTGCTCCAGGTTCGAGCCCTGGCCGGGTACATTGTGTTGTGCTCTTGGACAAGACACTTAACTCTCACGGTGCCTCTCTCCACCCAGGTGTATAAATGGGTACTGGCAAATTTAATGCTGGGGGTAACCCTGTGATGGACTAGCATCCCATCCAGGGGGGAGTAGAAATACTCCCAGTCGCTTCATACTACAGAAACCGGGATAAGCTCCGGCCTGATGGGCCACTTGGCCCGAATGCAGACTTTACCTATATCTATAATTAAATAATATGTGTTGTCTAATAAACCATGTTGACATGCACAACTTCAGAAGCATAATAGAAGCTACTGAAAAGGTCAAACAGTAATCTGGTAATTTTCCTGCGGCTGGGGCTTTGGAACAGCTTTTTGGCCCGGTGAGGGGCAATTTTGAACAAAAATTTTCCAAAAATTCAAAGGCCTGGTGTGGGGAGGGGGGGGTTGTTCAAGCTTCAATTTGACTGGTACATGATACAGGTTTGACTGTAGGAGACCTACTTTAAACCTATATGTATTTACTCCTGCCAGAAAGATCATGAAAACTGTCATAATGACAAAAGTAGGTTTAAGCTGGTTTTAAATTCTGTGAATTGTTTAGTGGTTGGTAATTAGTTTTCTTGTAATATTTTTAACTTGGCCATCGTTCTTTTCCAGATCAGATGCAATCAGTGCGAAAGTGGACCCGAGCATAAAGCAGTTATCTTTAGACGGGCTGCATGATTTGTTTTGCAATCCAGCTTTTGGGTGAGCCAGGTAAACAAAGCTCTTGAATAAGCCAAGTTTGACATTGATCAATTGAATTCAGGCATGCAATCGATTCTACCATGGCTGACTTGTTAAATGAATAAATAGACTGAAGCTCTCTAGTAAAACACATTTTTTTAAAAAAAAAAATGCTGTTTTGAATTAATTGTAAACAACGTAATAATTGTTAAAATATTCTGTAAGCATGTTAAAAAGTCCTACTCAGCCAACAGACTTGTTGGACTGACAGATAGGCAGATGATGGACATAGGAACAGATGGACAGACTGACAGACTGACAGATGGATGAAGAATGGATGGAGGGACTGACTAACCAATTGACTGACTAACTGATTGATTGACTTAGAAATTGACTGACTGTTGGATTGTCCAATTTACTGACTGGTTGATTAGCTGATGGATTTTTTAATTGATTTTCTGTCTATCTAAATGACTGATGGGCAAATGAACTGACTTAATAACTGACTGACTGACTGACTGACATACTGATCTGACTGACTGACTTACTTATTGACTGCCTGCCTGCCTGTCTGGGACTGGTTGTTTATTATATAATTAATTAATTGACTGACAGACTGACTGAGTGACCGACTGACCAACTAACTAACTGACTGACTGACTGACTGACTGACGGACTGACTGACTGACCGACTGACTGACTGACCAACTGACTGACTGACCAACTGACTGACTGACTGACTGACTGACTGACTGACTGACCAACTGACTGACTGACTTATTGACCGACCGACTGACTCACTGACTGACTGACTGACTGAAATGTTAGTTGCACTGTAAATTGTTAGTTCATTGGTGACCATATTGGTTGCAATTTTGAGCCTTGGGATGGCTATTAGAATACTTTGCCTGGGTTAAGCCTGCATGCAGCCTTGTAAAAGTAAAGGCTAAATTGGCCCTTTCACCATTTTTCTGGGGGCCTTCTCTGAATGCAATGCGGGATTTCTGCAATGGCGGAAACACTGCATACTTGATTTTAGCTTCAGTTTTATAGAGAGCCTCTATTTATTCATGTGGTCTTGGTACAATACAATGCATGTGTAACAATCATATCAAACACAGTTGAACCTCCCTAAGCAACCACTTTGTGAAAAGTGAGCATCTCGAGTCTGATGTACAAGTCTCGGAATTGTCTTGTGCAGCTAAATTACTACAGGGGCACCCGATGATCAAATTAAGCAAAAAAGCCTCTGAGGGATATTTCTGGGCTCCTTGTAATGTTTAAAGACTGTTTAAGGAGTTGTTTTAATCAGCTAGAAAACTTTGATCTGTTCGGATTTCTTAGCTAAAGATTGAAGTGCCCGAAAATTTTAGGGAATGAACTCTTCATTTCAGAATTTGCTAGCTGAACGTTACCTTCGAAGAACTTCTCTGCGAACGTTTTTCTTACCCGAAAATGCTAGGCGACCTTTTTTAGGGCCAGAAATTTCAAAAATATCCCTTCCGAAAATCTAAGGGACTGTTTTTCCCTGCATTTCTCTGGTTGCGAATCTTTTAGGTGATGTTTTAGTAAGAAATCTGTAGCTTTTTGGCAATGCATTATCCGAAAGTCTTAGAACGGCTAGACTCTCCCGAACAGATATTTCATCGAAGTTTCTTGTTGGGTGCCCCTGTTACTACACTTCTATAAGCAGTCCATTGGTTTTGCAAAATTCAAAAGAGGTGACACCTGTGGGTGGTTTGACTGTACTTCATTTAACTGTAAACCTTGATGGGTACGTTTTTCAAAACATTTCCCTTGTTGTGATCAATAAGTGAATAAAGTGAATTTTAAGCTTGATAATGAAATGTGAAAAGTGAATTGATCAACATGACATGAGCTTGGAACAAAGAAAAAGTCTGAGTTCCCGACAGGAATCAAACCCATGACCTCCCGAACACCAGGCAGGCACTCTATCCTATACAGTCATATGAACTCAGGTTAAGTTACTTTGCTCTCAGTGAGTTCTCGTAGCTCAGTGGATAGAGTGCCTGCCCGGTGTTTGGGAGGTTATGGGTTTGATTCCTTTCAGGGACTCAGATTTCAGTCTTTGTCCCACGCTCATGTCATGTTGATCAGTTCACTTTTCACATTTTCCTTGTTTTTTTTCACCAGTTTGCTTGTTCAGGCAAAAAGAAATCTCATTTCCTAAAGTCGTGACAGATTTATGTTGTGTTACTAAAAGAATGTAATGTCATACAAGATAAGAAGCACCTGTATCTAACTATTGTTGAAGTTCAAGACTTCAGCTTAAGCACACCTTTCAATTACGATTTTTCTAAGCAACTGCAAAGTTAGAAGAAAAAATAGTTCTCATTTTTTTTCTAGCAGATTGAGAAATGTTTTGAAACCATAGAGGTGACAATTTAAAGAGCAACTGATTGCAGAACTTAAGTTCAAAATAGTTCCTTTCATTGTCAATATTTAATATGAGGTGTGCAAACAGCGTGCTGAAATTTGCATATTTTTGTTTTTAGGATTCCAAACCGAAGTTGCTATCACAAATCAGAATTGTAGCTTTGACAACAATTTTGCTCCAATCTCGAATGAATTCCTTGATGTTTCCCAGTTCGGAAATTTTGGAATTAAAATTACGCAAGGACATTTCGGCGTTAAATTGTATGCTTTCATTAAAGTAGATTTATTTCGGATTTTCATTTGATATGCCTTCAGAATATTTTAACTATTTCTTCACATCAAATAGTTATTAGCATGGCAAGCACCAAAAGTATTCATTTCGTATCCTGTTTTAAATTTTCATGGAGCTCACTGGCGATTTAATTGGTAATGAGCCCCACAATGGAATTTTAGTTGAGGGTTTTGAAAAAACGTACTCTGAGGCAGCAGTCCCAAGAGTGATGGACATATTAGTTCTCCTTGTGACTTATTAATACATTTCCAAGCAGACACGTGACGGGAATAAAGAAAATTATCAGCTCGGGATATTGTCTTGATATACCACCAAATTCTCAACACTTGGGTCAAAACACAAAGGGGAATTAATAAGGAGAATTGATATGTCCAGCTTGGGAGTGAAACTCTTATGTTTACAGTACTTAACAAAGGTCTTATTCAAACTAAGCGGTACGATTCCAGACTGGTTTTAGTAAACGGTTTGTTTCTGCTACAATGTGCGCTGCAGATACGTTCAAAAATTATAGGGAAATAAACTTGGCCCCGGTTGTTTGAAGGCTGGATAACGCCTGATCAACCGGATAAATCGCTATCCAGTGGGAAAGTGTTGACAAAACAAATTGCACCATCCCGCATAGTGTTATCCACAATATCGAACAATCAGGGCCTGGCACTTAGGATCGTCATGCAACTGGACGCGACATCTTGTCACGCGTGTCCCTTTGCGTGACGACCCTTAAGAAAGGGTTTGCATGCTTGGTGACATAACAGCTGTTTTGACAAAGGTTGTCCCACAAAAGTGTTGAAGCGTACACGACAATGCCGATTGGCATTATGGGTAGTAAGAGTTTGGCTTGCTTGATTGAGGTTCAAGGTGATTCAGCAACAAGGAACAAGAAAGAAGAATGCACGTGTTTGTGCTGTTTCCTTCCACCACGCTGAAACACCTTGAGGTTCAATCAAGCAACTCGTAAAAACCTCCATTACCCATAGTAACTTTTCGACATTGTCGCGCAAGCTTTTCACCGTTTGTAAGACAACCTTTCTCGAAACAGCTGTTTATATTTTCAGCGTTTTGCAACGCTGAAAAGACGCTATCTGTAGCACACATTAACACGAGAAACGGGCTGTTA
>JAHPZR010048864.1:5000-16755 GCA_019787425.1 Platygyra sinensis | reverse complement strand
CCCCTCCCCCAAACTTCCCTCCCCTCGTCTCTTCCACCCCTCCCCCCCCCCCCCCCACTCTTGCTTCCGTTCAGATTCTACCCCTAGCTAACGGCGAAAGAGAGTAACCAATAGTGCGTAGGCTCTCAACCGAGGGCATCAAATGTTGGTGACTTCGTCTCGAGTTTCCTCCATTTCCACAGGCCTTCCCCGGTTATTTGCACAATATATTGACCTCCGAGTGATCCTAAAATCTGGTGGAATGACGCAAATGTTATTTCCTCCCAGTATGGCCCATTCTGGCACAAGGGTTTCATTATTGGAAAAAGTGAAACGACATTTTAACCCCCAAGGTTTAAGAAAAACGCTACTCATTCATAAAGTTCAATTATTCAAGTTTTCGCGCGCTCTGGCGTGGACTGCGCGCGACCTGCAAGCGCGCGTGTCTTTGCATTTTCCGATCACCTAAGCAACGCCTGATCGGTATTTTTTCCGATTACATTTTTTAAAGGATCGGGTCGCCGATCGCTTGGGAAAAGCTCGAGTAGTACTGGGAACTAAAACAGTATTCTGGGAAACCAATATGGCGGGCTAAATCAAGAAGAAATGTGGTGAAAAAAACTCCTTTTGGGACGGTTTTTCTTCTCAGCGGATCACTCCACGCGGGATATCTTAAGAAGGAGAAGACTAAAAAAAAAACACCCTTTTTCATTATTCTGTGGTCATAACAGTAGAGATAAATTTTAAGACGTGGACAAGACCTGAACTTTTCGAGTGGTACTCTTGGCAGTTTCCATTGTTCCACACCGAGCTACTCACCTGATAAGGCCATGGCGCGCTCTTCTTCATACAGCAACGGCGAAAATAACGGAGAAGTTTTGGCCTTAACAACCAGATCAGACTGAAATGCTGTAGACAATCTGAGGTAAGTTCGTAAATTAGCTGTCTCTCTACGCCTGTAATCCGGTAGTACCCGTTTAGAAAGCGTCTGCTATCGTTAGAAACTCGGTTCAGAAACTCTCCACTAACCGACATTTTCTTTTATTTTATGGCCATATTTAAATGTCAAGTATGTTCAAGCGGCAGCTGCCGATGCGCCATAAAGCTCCCGGATGTGACCGGAAATCTACGCGACGGATTCATGTCGCCAACGCTCAACTTTTAGTCGCATTGGCGACTGGCTGGTCGTAATTTCGGAGGCCCTAAAAATATGGGGGGTCTTTGTTTTCAAGTTTTGGGGTCTTAGGGGTCTTAGGGGTCTTTGTTTTCAAGACACCCTCTGGACTGGTCTCGCCTCGCCACTCTTTAAGGAGGGCTCGAAAGGGTTTTTCGTGGCTATATTGTTTGTGAAACGATGTAAGATTACAAAGAAGGATGTTTAATGATGTGGGCAAACTATATATCCTCCTTGCAACTCTATTGTTGAGCTATACTTTAAGGGTACTTGTGACGTCATATCAGTTACCATGGCAACGCACAAGGTCCACAAAAGCGTCCTCTAAATTTCAGTTTTTGTAAATTATCTCAGAAACTAATTCGGTGACCTACCATTTTTATTTCTTTGTTGGAAAGTTCCCTAAGTTCTTTAACTTTTCAGACAGTATGGAAAAAATTTATCTAGTAGAATTAAATGTATTTAAAGAAAACGCGTTTTATGGCTTACAGAAAATTCCACTAGATAGTTTTCCCCGAAACTTTTATATCTGAAATGCCATCGTGAATGGTGCGTGCATGCAAAAAATAAAGATAGGTCACCGAACAAACTTTCGAGCTAAAAACAAATGTTTTCCGCAGATTTATTTCCGGTTCGCGCGATTTTACGCAGCATTAACTTCCGGTGTGCTGATTTTAATACTGATTCAGCTGACGCGTGCATCTTAGTTATGGCGTGTTGTAGCCATTTGCCGCGCGTCGTCGGTTGCAGCTAAAAACACCTTTCGAGCCTCCCTTAATTTCTTCGCGTAAAAATTTCCGTGAAAAGTCCCACACTGAACACAATTCCCGCCCCCCCCCCCCCCACAAAGCTCCGTTACCAAGTATCTCGGTTTTCCGATCGTTTTGTGTGGGTTTGACATCTACACATTGATCATGAATATAAAGTAGAATTTGTTAATTACCTTTCAGAACTTCACATCTGTCTCCAGTCCAAGGCTGTTTGCAGGAAAAGTTTTCGTTGTCGTGCAAACAAGATCCGCCATGATACAGCTGGCCATCAAACATCCCTGACAAAGGTCAGTACGTTAAAAAAACAGACCCAAAAACTAAATTGCAATTTTTTTTTTCATTTCCATGGTACTCAGTCCGTGATGATTGAAACTTCGTTAATTTCAAACATTTTTTCTGATGTTATTTTATTTTGATAAGCAAATCAAGAGAAGTCTTTAATTGTGCACTTGTTAAGTTTTAGCCGAGAGCTAGAAGTGAGTAGAAAAATGAAATGCCAAATTTTTTTTGCCATGAGGTAAATTTTCATTCACTTCAGCCCGCAGAAAAGGACAGAACAACAAGATTAATTTAGCATACATGTACATTCACACGCTAATGCAAAAATATTTTTCTTTCTAAAACTAAGTATTAGCCTCAGTTTATCTGATGAGTTCACACAGGTATAAGCATGACATGAAGGCCAGTATTGGAAAATAATAAGCAAAACCACTAGTTTTTAGCTAAGGGCATCATTTTCCCTTAGCTATAGCTTTGACTTTTTTAATCTCCTCGATTTTCAATACATCATTTGGTTGGTATATGATTCAGCTGAATTGTCTCCGTCAAGCGATGTTATTTTTTTATTGTTCATGAGAATTCTATTTAACCTTCAGGAGCACTGAAAAAGTGACTCCTTGCTGATCGTGAAACTCTGAATTTTCGTCGATGAGGGATATGCCGTGCTTGTTCAGCTCACAAGTTCCTTTGCCGTCCTTCTTAGATGACACCTTGTAGTTTGTAGAAGTACACCAAGCGTATTCTCAGACATTGTTTGATCGCACGATAACAAACTGGGAGAATCAAACCGTTTGAAAACGTATCCCTTAAGCTGCTTATTTTCCCGCGTTTTGAAATATGTGACGGAAAATGTGGAGTCAGCGTTTACTTCGCGAAGAAAACAGCGATGTTTGAAGAAGAAAATTTCACGCAGATACCTTCCATTGCTAAACCAGTACTTTCTGAATGCCTACTGAATGTGTTTATCGAGTGGTTTTAATCCCTTTTCACGGTTAGCTTTGCTCATCTGCATGCAAATAAATCTAGCATGTATGCGAGGTAATCGGGCTATTTGAGTTTTAGCCCGAATCGCCTCGCTTCCACTGGATACATTGTAATGTAAATGAGGAAAAAAATTAACCTTGAAAAGGGCTATTGTCCATAACAGAGTAGCCATAATGCAACAAAACGTTTTCTCAGTAAACTTTGTCAGGGACTTGCTTTTAACTGATCATGAGGTGGTGATGATCGCCAATAATACTGACAGTCCTCAGTTAGATCGACACTGTCTGCATGCTATATTTATATGTCAGGTTTGAATAAGAGAAAAATCATCAGGTCCTGCACGAACTAAGCTCTTAAAGACCTGTTTCCAACAAACAAAAAAAGTTTGCTTAGTTCTACATTCAGACTTAAAAGCAAGAAATGTTTCAACGCAGATTCACCTTTCATTGCTAAACCGGTATTATCTAAAATGCCTACTGAATTAATATTTTTCTTTCGAGTGGTTTTTGAATTATTATAACAGAACGTCCTCATACAACAATTTTTCTAAACTTTGACAGGGACTACTTTTATCATGATTGAAATGAAAATTAAACAGTCCCAGTTCCATTGATACTGTCTGCATGTTATATTTATAAGTCAGCTTGGATTTGAAGAACAGACATCAGGTCACGAGCTGATCCTAAAGACTTGTTTTCGACAAAGGGAAAAATTTGCCTCAGTTCTAAATTCAGAAACACTCCATATTTAACAGTCAGTTTTTCTAGCTAGGGGAGAAGTTCATTTAATATGACAAGGGGGGGTGGGGGGGGGGTGGGGGGGGGGGGGAAATGAAGATATTGAGGGGGGGCTCCGAAAATTTTTACACACCCGAAAGGGGGCTCTGAAAAAACTGTTGGGCTAGGAGAGGGGTTCTGAAATTTTTACTACCAAAGGGGGGGAGGGGCTCCTAAGAAATTGAACCGCTTGCGAGGGGGACTGCTAAAATTTTCAAGCTTCGAGTTCCAAAATCTTCACCTCCCCCCCCCCCCCCCCCTTGTCATATTAAATGAACTTTCCGATTTTTGCAGCAAAATTGCATCAAATTTCAAACATGTTTGAAACCCCTGCAATATCGCGGCGAGAAGTCGCACTGAAAATCGCACCTGGTTTAGACGTGCGATTTTGAAGTTAAACTAAGCGCGACAAAACTTGCGTCGAGTTGCCGAGACAAAAATCGCCTGTGTAAACGGGCCTTACAATCGATCGGTATTTCATCACAGGGAGCACTTAGTCTTACTAAGTAGGGAGAGAGTAAATAAAGGGACGAAAAAAATGAGTACTTTATCTTCGTTTCCTTTTGTCATCTCTTAGCTTAGCGATTTTACTGGGAAAACCGTTGCTTACAAATCCTGCGTAAGGGCCTGTTCAAACGATCATGATATTTCATGATAGTTGACGATAGTTTCAACTACCACGCATGATTTAATATGAACAATCATTTACTATCATCAACTATCACCAGCTATCATGCAGTTTGGACAATATGTTCCAATTTGACGTGAGAGTTCCGTTAGTTTTTTCCGATTGACCAAGCGGATTATAGTGCATGATATTTGGGTGTGTATCATCAACTATCTTCAACTATCATGACCGATTGAAAGGGCCTTAACACTGTAGCGCTTAACTCGTACCTAGGCCTTTCCGTGCTGAGCAAAATTTCTTTTGGTTACTATATAAATTTGACAAGAGAAGCAACCCTTTGCCAAAACATTTGAACACACTGTGAATATTGGCTCGAATCTCTAAATTTCGTTGCTGTCACGAAACCAAACAAACTGAGGTACTACTGGTGAAGAGTTAAGTTTTATTTTCTCGAGAATCTCGATGTTTCTTGAGACAAAGTTGAGGGCAGCATCGAGACTCAAAGGAAACAAAACTCAAGTTTCCCAGGGACTAGTAATTAAGTGTTTTTTGCTACAAGCTTTTTGCAAGCTGTTAAAACGACAAGAAAATAGCAGCTTTAATTTAAAAAAAAAAAAACATATTTCTTGCAAGGCCAGCGCAGAATGGCAAACACACCTTTGAGACAGCTGATTGTTAAACATTTTAGATGAATAAAACGGGATCCAAAAAACAGTTTTTGGGGGTGAGAATTTTTATTAAAATTTTATAAGCATGTCCATTTATATTTCCTGCTTATGGGGCTTATGGATAGCTACGGAAGTGCGTAGTATTTCCGAAATGAAATACCAACCAATTGTTCGATGTAGCTAGAAAACTGACTGTTAAGTATGGAGTGTTTTAAGTCTGAATGTAGAACTAAGCAAACTTTCTGTTTGTTGGAAACAAGTGTTTTAGGCATTAGTTCGTACGTGACCTGATGGCTTTCCTTTTAATCAAAACTGCCTATAAAGTATAGTATGCAGACAGTGTCGATCTATCTGAGCCTGTCAGTACGATTGGCGATCATCACCACTTCATCAGGATAAAAAGCAGTCACTGTCAAAGTTTCCTGAGAAACGTTTGTGCATTAAGGCTGCTCTGTTTATGACAATTTAAAAACCACTCGAATGAAAACAATTCATTCAGTAGGCATTTCACACAGAACCGGTTCAGCAATGACATCTAGATCTGCGTTGAAACTCTTCCTGCTCCAAGCCATCGCTGTTTGCTTCGCTGAAGTAAACGCTGACTCCACATTTTCCCGCTCATCATATTCAAAACGCCAGGAAAATAGCAGCTTAAGGGATACGTTGTCAAATGGTTTGACTCTTCCAGTTTGTTTATCGTGCAACCAACAATGTATGAGGAAACACTTGGTGTACTTCTCTAAAACTACAAGATGTCATCCAGAAGGACGGCAAAGGAACTTGTGAACTGAACAAGCAACGACATTCCCCTCATCGACGTAAATGCACAGTTTGCTGATCAGCAAGGAGTCACTTTTTCAATGCTCCTTGAAGGTAAACAGAATTTCATGAACAAGGACAAAGATAACATCGTTGAACGGAGACCAATTCAGCTGAATCATACCAACCGTATTTGCGATTTCCAAACAAATTGAAATTCGAGCTTACCAAAACGTCCAAAGTTATAGCAAAGTGAAAAAGGACCGGTGCCCCAGCTAAAACTAGTGTTTTGCTTATCCAAAAATTCCCTGGATCTGTTTTGTTTAACGCATTGATTTTATCATTTTTTTTTTCAGGGATGTTTAATCACCAGTTGTCTCAATGGCGGTTCTTGTTTCCACGACAACGAAAACAACACCTTTTCCTGTTCCTGCAAACAGCCTTGGACTGGAGACAGATGCGAAGTTAAAGAAAGGTAATTAACAAATCTACTTTATATTCAATGTGCAGATGTCAAGCCCACACAGAAAGCAGCTTTGCTTTGCTTTCGCAGCATAGGGGTTTAAGACGAAATCCGATAGAAGATGGAGCAATTTCAGGTTTTAGTGGACAAAAATCTGTACCTGAGTAATTTTAAATATTTTACAGTCTTTTTTGCATTTTTTTTAAAGCTAAATACATAAATAATTGCCTGAAATAACTCCGAAAAATAATTTCCCACTGGAACGAGAGAAAATAAATTTCAAAGTTCAGTGATTTTGTGGAAACACAGGCAAAATTCCATCATCAGTTTCATTTCACCAAAACTTTAAGCGTTTCATACGAAGTTCAACATTCGTTTTCGACGTTTGGTGTTGCTAGAAATGAATTGTTTTGAGAAGATATTTAAAAGAGCCCTACAGAAGTTTGCAATACAATGTAAATAATCTTGGTACAAGATTTTTGTCCACTTGTTACTCCAGACGTCTGGCGGATTCCGTCTTAAAATGTTATAATTTTCGCCTTGCATGTGTTTCTGCTTCAGAAGTATGGGAAAAAAGAAAGGAAAGCTGTAAGAGTCCACAAAGCTATGATAGCCGCGAACAATACTGAAGCACTTAATAACTGGCCACAAGGGAACAAACTCACTGTTTCCCTGGGGGCCAGTCATTAAGTGTTGTATACCTCCCGACTCAAAATATAGGAAAAAAATCCGAAAAAATATGATTTGCTTGACGCCCTTGCATCCACTGGCTTACGCTCGTAAAATTGAGCGGCAGCCAAAACCAAGCTGTCCTTATCCGAAAAAATCACGATAACAGTCTTTTTCTTCGCAGCTAACAAAAATATAGACAGTACTAAAGTTGCTTTGGCTTCTCCTCGTTCTTAACTCAAGCATTCTGAGATTGATTTGATCAGGAACAGCATATTTTATTGTAAATTTAATTGACAAATACTTTCCTACCTGGCGACAGCGATCGAAGAGCGAGTTGGCGAACGTGGGCGATCCATTTTTGGCGCAAAACTAAACCCTTAGAGACAGAAAACGTTCATATTTTCCCTTCTGTTAATCTGATATGTTTTTGCGCTATAAATCCCTTTTCTTGAATAATGGAAGCCGTATCTAATAAGAAACGTTGTCCTACTTCTACGGCACTTACATCAGACCGACTGGTACACAATTTCCCCGCGGTTTCAAGGTGCACAAGTTGTTGATTCCCTAGGGAGTTAGTGAGTTTTTTCGCCCTAGGGAGTTAGTAAGTTTTGATCCACGACACGTGACAAGTTTTCCTCCAATCAGAAAACAAATTTGAGTCGGGAGGTATAACAATACAAGTTTATGTTCCACCAATTTGATTTTGTTTTTTTGTATTTCATCCCGGCCAACCGGGCATAAATTTCTCATATAAACAGAGAGCAAAATTCGTCCCGGTAACCGAGCCAGGGAAACCGTACACCGTTCGCAGTCCTCAATTTTCGCGTATTGTTATTTGATCGTTGAGCCCGCGGATAGAATCGAGAGTGAAAAAACAGGAGACTTCACGGGCTCTCTCACTTCGCTCCCTTCTACTCTCGCGTGCTTCACGCTCGCTTTGCTCTCTTTTCTCTTTCGCGTGCGTTGAAAAATAGAAGGTTGTCAGTGAACCGTCTACGGTTACCGAGCTCACATGACGAGACGTTTAAAAGGCAATGAGCAGTTGATTCTGCCTCATGATAAACCATTGCCAAGTTCATGGGCGTGGGGTTTTTTTTTTTGTAGTTCCATGAGGAGTCAGTTCACGTTTTTGTTTTATATTTTTAACATAGCGCCGTGCCTCGGTGTGTTTTTTTTTTTTTCTGTTTCCGTCCCTAAGCCTTGGGGCCATGTTAAAGTTTTAGTTGATCAAAAATTGGTCTATTTGGAGCCAATTACTCTAAGAAGCGAGAATGAGAGGACAGTCGTGAAATTTGGGATTTTTTCATATTTTGCTCAGTTAACCCCTATAGTGAGTTATTTTCGAAAATACATTCAAAGGTTCTGAAGCGCTTTAGTTTTTTCGAAATCGAGGAAAGTTCGAAAATCGCCACTTTAGCCTCCAGCCGCTAACGAAAACTGGCGGAAAATTGTTCATTTTATTTTCGCTCGTAAAGATCAACGCGATCATATCTATCAGTGTACTTTGGATATCTTAATGCATGTCTTAGTATTTCCAAAGCATTGATTTGATTTGGAGAAGCTTCTTTGTTTATAATATTTTAGGCCGATCCAAATACCTTTATCGAAGCTCTTGAGCGGAAAGGCTTATTTTAGCTAATTTCAATGAACATCAAAAGTTCAGTGATACATTGAATTTGAAGTCGAGACTACAACTAATTTTCTGAAAGCTCGTATTCTATAGTATTTTGTGTAAAAGTCTCTTCCTCGACCCGGAAAAAGTACGCCGTCGAGAGATATCAACGTGAAGTACATTGAGGAGCATTCGTCATTAGTGAAACGAACATGGAACTTACACAATGACTTTCATCAAGAGCGAAAATATAGGCCGCGAATGGAAACCTTTTTCGTCATTTCCAGATGCTTTAACCTTGTTCTGAGACAAGGTTATATTCCCTTGTAGATAACAACATTAGAAGAGTTTGAAAGTGAAGAAATGATCATCGCAGTAAATTTCCAATTTAAGCAATTGCGAAAGAAGAAGCCTGTAAAAAAATCCCGTTGAAGCCCTGATTTTTTTCAGGCTTCTTTTTTCCAATTGCTTAAATTGGAAAATTTACTGCGATGATCATTCTTCACTTTCATCTACTACCGCAGTTACAAATATGAATTATTTCATATTTACTTCGCATCATTAGAAAGTTTGGAAACATTTGATTGGGTACATGTAATGTTATGCAAATTCTTCGAGTGAAACGAACATGGAACTTTACCAGTGACTTTCATCAATAACGGAATAGGCAAATGGAAATCTTTTTTATCAATTTCGGATGCTTGTTTTAACATTAGGTTGTATTCCCTTTACATTAACAGTGTCATTATACATCTTGAAGGCAGTTGGTGAATCTTAACTTTACTTTCATAAGTTATTGCTGGTCTTTCATGCGGAGCATACCTTAAGGCGCATCCATCAGTCCAGCGACTGATTAAATATAATAAATGCAGGTCAACATTTCGTGCAAAGGTCATTGATAAGGTCAAAAATTAATGTTACTCGACGACAATTAAATTTAACAAATGGTCATGCGACCAATACCAGTGTTTTTACCTACTATTAAAGTTCAACACTTTATACAATTTTTGCGTAAAAAATTAATCTGCAGGAAAACGCGCTGGCAAAACATTGGGGTTTTGCTAAAAGCAGGACCCGAGGCCCACGGCCCGCCACGGCCCAGCGGCCCGAAGGCCCAGCGGCCCGCGGGGGCCCGCGGGCTCGCCACGGCCCGGCGGCATGGAGGCCCGGTGGCCCGGTGCTGATTTTCAACAGTATTTTTTTTTGTCCAGCGGTAAATCCACGCGCATGCACAGTTCTGCATCGGGTTTCAGCGTGCAAAATGGAACGACGGTGCGTTCAGTTCAGTGCCATTTCAGATAATCATTTCAGTCCTTTTCGATACTTTCTTTCGTTGCTTGTTGCTCAGTGAAAAACGTCGTCATTGTCAGTTTATTCGTCTTTGTACAGAACCTGATAGGGAGGATGTGCATTCTCAAACGATGTAAGTTATTTACAAACGGCAGTTTGAGATTGAAAATGTCATAAGCTAAATAATGAGATATATGAACTGCGAATTGTCACTGAGTTGCGTTTGTCAGTTTATCAGGCAATTACATTGTCACTTTGTAATCAGATGATTTTACGGTAACTCTGTGCAATGGCAGGCAACAGTTATGAAAAGTTTTGTAAGGCAGTCGATTTGTGTTTGCATGCTTTCTTTGTGTAACTCTGAAACAGAAACAAGGATTCAAATGATTAATCGGTAAACGAATTCAAACTCGCCGTCGTCCATTTTGCACGCTGAAACCCGATGTAGATCTGTTCATGCGCTTGGATTTACCGCTGCACACAAAAAAACTGTTGAAAATCAGAACTGGGCCACCGGGGCCTCCAGGCCGCCCGGCCACGCGGGGCCGCCGGGCCGTGGCGGGCCGCTGGGCCGTGGCGGGCCGTGGACCGTGGGCCTGCTTTTAGCAAAACCCCGCCCCAAAAACTGTTGAAAATCAGGACTGGGCCACCGGGCCTCCAGGCCGCCGGGCCATGCTGGCGGGCGGGCGCGGGCCGCTGGCCGCAGGCCTGCTTTTAGCAAATCCCAAAAGATTGCGTGACCATATGGCCAAACGTAGAATAAAACTGCTCTATTTGAGGAACGCAGATTGCAATTTTGGTATCTTGACTTCAATGTTCAAGCTGCCAAACAGTTCAATATTTAGGCCCAAACGGCAACTGAAACCAATTCAGTACAGCGGCGAGAAGAAGTTATTTATCTAATTGCGACAAAAAGTTTCCTTCAAACCTAATGAGAAGATGCGATGTTTCTTCGGAATAGCCAGGCAATTCTAAAGATTATTGTGCATTTGTAGCAGTGGACGAATTCTTTAAGCTTGCCATACCATAAATTTGCAAGGGCCAGGCACAGTTTCAAATAAACTAAATTAAATGCTCGGCAGTTAAATCCCACAGAAAGTCTCGTTATAACGTTTTGAGAATATTTGATGAGTGTTCGAAGATCAAAAAGCGATCCTAAAAGTTATTGTGGATTTGTAGTGAGATTTGCATTGCAGTTGACAAATTCTCCGAGCTTGTACACACCAAAAATCGCCACAGTTCACGATTCTTGTGTGATCACACCACCGGTCACGGTCTCCAGTATACAAAATGTCCGGCAATCAAAAACCTCGGATTTATAGTCTCGAGAATTCCTCTCCTATAAAAATATCCAATTTTTTTTTTCAATCGCTTTGCATTCCGGACAAACATCAGGTACTCTCAAGTTCCATGCATGTTCGTTTCACTCGAAGACTTTGAATAACATCGATTACAAGCATACCCAAAGCGCAGCCTCTATTTTCATTTTACTGCAAACGTTTTTAAAGTTTTAATGTTGTTATCTACAGGGAATATAACCTTGTGTGAAAACAAGATTGAAGCATCCGAAATGACGGAAATGGTTTCCATTCGCCTATTTTCGTTCTTGAAAGTCACTGTGTAAGTTCCGATGTTCGTTTCACTCATGACAAAACGCTCAAAAATGTACCTCACGTTGATATCTCTGATCTGGTTTATCTT
>JAHPZR010048857.1:12500-21437 GCA_019787425.1 Platygyra sinensis | reverse complement strand
TTGATTTGGTTTGAAAATAGTCATTTATTTTATCTGTTGATGTTGTTTTTTCATTGATTTAATAAGTTTTGGATTCCTTGACTTAACGGTTGATAAATTCATTGATTTAATTACTGATTAACGGGCATATTTTTGATTTCTGGTTCTGGAACCGGGTATAATTTTTATCATATTTCATATCCTAAATGACCAAAATTTCCAAATGAATTTTTAGGACATACACTTTCTCAAGATTTACCTCAGTTTAAAAGAACTTCTAGAGCTAATCATCAGTTAAAAAAAAAAAAAAGATATCACGTACGATACAAAAAAAGAGCAAAATAAAGAGCGCTTCGAATTGATAAACATGTATGGACCCCATCTCTGTACCTTTTCCTTAGACAGAAATCAATAAATTGCCCTAGTTCAAATCTCACTTTAATCTTGGAGATCAGTCTTGATCATGATAGATCGCTACCCACAGGCGTGCGGTACTTTTTCCATATTGCTGTCCACACTCTCAGTATTGGAAAAATATTAAGATTGCATATAAAAAACAAAACGAAAGCAAAAACAAACCAAAAAAAAAATCATTATTATTACCTCAGTCTTTTCAGTTTTTTTCTAACGTTCTTTTAAGAAAGGTATTTTAATTCTCAAACTTAAGTCAGTAAATTACATATCATTAAACTGTGAAAACAAATTCGATCTCTTCTGCAGTAAGAGAACCAATGGTCTTTATCTTTGATCGTGAAGAATCCATGCGAAGTAAAATTGCATATATAGTGTTAATAGTGAAAAACTTTGGATCGAGGATATTCACATAACGGACATAGACTCTGCCTTGGTATTATGACGTCATACTGCCTTACAACTAAAAGGAGATTAAAAAAGAGAGATAACTTTAACCATAAATTAGGGTTAATTTCTCCTGGGTGAGAAAAGTGCAACATTCTATATTTTTTTCTTGAATAAATTAGGGAATGATTAGCTATGATTGTCAGAGCGAAAATAGGTTCGGACGAATCATGAAGTACTGGGAAAATGAAATTATTTTGTGATAAATTACATAACGGATGGAAATTTTCCTATTTGACGTCATTTGTAATCAAAATACACGTATTTTTCTTCTTTTAAAGGCAGCGCCAGGAAATTCAAAATAACTCTGTTTCACTACTTTCTTGGAACACTTTCTTAATCTTAGATTTATGAGTAGCGCCACGAAATTCAAATAAATCTCTTTCACGACGTTCTTAGAGCATTTTCTTCAAATTTCCTGAACAAAAGTAAAAGAAAAACGAAAATAGAAATAACAGACACTGTACTTTCCGTCTTTAATCTCGTGAACACTAGTTAAAACTTTATTTGTTTTTAATTCAATTAATTATTATTTTTTTAATCTATAAGTAGCTCACATTTGGCGCCACATTATCCAGTGACATAAAGAAACAAAACACACACGTCTTCCTCGGGATAAAGTAACTCTGATTTTTTGCCATTTAAATAATATTAAAAAAACATAACGATAATTTAAAAAACAGTCGAAAAATAGCTAGGTTACATTTTGTTTGGCTTAGCCTTGAAGATAAGATAACAGCTACAAAAAAACAAAAGAAACAAAACCTAAAAAAAACACAAGCAACTAAAACGGGGTCGGAAACATTAAGGAAAAAAAAAATGTTTCCTTGGCCTGATAATAAGGTCACCAGTTTAATAAGGTCAACCAAAAATGCATTAATTTTCCCGGAACAAACAATCTTTTAGGATTAACATTTCCTGAGATATCATGTCAAAGGCTTGTTTGTATAGCTAAGAATACATGGAGACAGTCATGGTATATTTAAGGCCGCTAGAAATATTACATATAAAATAACTGCAAGAAATTGATACACCAGTGAGCCAATTTGTTGGCATTGGACTTACACCATTTGTAATTAGGTCTATGGCAGGGTTTGGCCTTTTATTTTTACCCTATTTTTTGTTGTTTTTCCGATAAAAAAGACGAAAGAAAAGAAAAAGACAAAAAAATCAACCCTATTGGGTCGATCACGTCTGTTCACACATAGAAATATCCATCTGGGAAAAACCCAATTATCGAAATGGCTGCAGTGTACCGATGTCAAACTCTACATACATTTTCCTAAGTAATTATATTTTGTTTTGTTTTCCTTGCATACTTAATAGAAATAGCTGCTGTCGGTTTCACATTGAGATGGGCCACTCCTTCATTTGCTGGTAATCGTGAACGAAAGGTGCCTAGTGTTAGGTATGTAACGTTCTTTATTTCTCATGCATATGAGCACGTTTGGTCTAGAGCAATTTTACAGTTCAAATCTGTTATCTTTAAAAAGTAGGCATTGTGACCCCAGATTTGGAGTTTCGATCTCAGATCAATAACAGAAGATCCAAAGATATTTTCCGTGTAGGTGGGTTTACAATTTTCGTCAGAACGGTCATACCTGCGTTATCTTAAAATCGAATATGGCTGGAGTTATCACAATTCTCAATTAAAACTTCCTTTGCCTGGGGAAACGACGAAGAAAAAAACATATGTAAGTAATTTGTAGTGGAAGGCCTCCAAAACCGTTTATATTAAAACTTGTTACAATTCATCGTGATAAATTCCGTATGAAAATATCATCGAGAATACTGATTCATAATTACGTTTTTCGCATTGAAAGAAAAAAGACGAAACAGAACCGAGAAATAACGATCAATTTGGCCACCTTTATGAATAGATAATTGTCGTATGTTTTTCCATCTGATCTGAGTCACGTCTTTTCTGAGCACACGCTCTAAAAGGCATTATTTGTCCATTACCAGTAATGCAGGCTTTTTACTAAATGGGTAAGAAACATGCAATAACTTCATTATCTTTTGCTATACGGGATTACTGCCTTTTGAGGGTATATAAAGGCCAGACACAAACACAGTTTTGCCTAGACTTGTTGACTTACGTAAGAAAGCAATTCCTGACACTTCTGGACCACTGAACAATACAGAGTAACAAAAGAAAACCACATTGACATTTCTGATAACTTAGGTAAGGGCAATATATTCAAGCGTTATATAACTTGACGTTCAATACGTGAGTCAGTAAAGAACACGTATAGCATCATCTCTAGGCAGGCGATAAGTTTCTCTGAGCTTTTACAAATTCTCTAGGGTGAGTAATTGTATGGCACTTTAAACTGATCATCAATCACATGAAAAACAAAACAGCTTTAAACTGAATCACAAAAACTAAACGATCGTGAAAAAAATGACTTAACATTAGGTTTAGATGTAGAAATCAGGTATTCGTTTTAGGAAAGCAATGAGGGCACTATCACAGCACCATTGAGATTGTTCAAAGTGGGGTGGAATTAAGACATCTTTATGACACATCATTTGTTCCCTGTTCATGATAATTTATTGACTATTTTTGTTTTATGTCGCTTTCTTTTTCGCCTTTTTTGAACAAAAGTTACCCCTAAAAGCAAAAACAAGATGGATGGCAAAATAACGAGACAAAGTCAATAGAAATAACGCATTTTGTTTGCGCAAATAGCGGAAGAAACATATGTAAAAGTGCCAAAATAAATAACCAAAAAAAAAAAACCAAACACTGTTAGTAAAATAATAATGATAATAAAAAAAAACCCTGTTAAAACTAGTTTAGCCCCGAAGGAAAAGAGTAATACCGCTTCGGTGGCAAAATGACACACAGCCACTGGAAAAAATATCCCATTTGTGTGGAAGGATTTTGGCCACTGATAATTAACAAACAAATCAGGTACCTTGTATACTGTCGATTGAACGAATTAACATAACTATAACGGACAAAAAATATTCACTTTGTAGGAGGCTATATTTAGATTTCATGCTTTTGCACAATCACTTTTTTTCGTATCTTTCCAAAACTACCCTTGCGTAGAATTAACATTGCAGCATTCTTTCGGTTATGTTACCTATGTTGTATTTCATTATATTTCGATTTCCAAGCGAAAAAGTGTTACGTACTTCAATTTAGATTTACTCTCTGTGTGAATTATTCAACTCAAATTCAAATTCAGATCCAAATTGCGTTTCCTAAAACCCGAGTTTCGTTCCTTCAGAAAACGTTCACGAGAAAATCTGAATCGATCAATGTTGAGTTGCTCAGTTGAAGTTTACAAATGATGAAAACAGAAGGAGAAAACAATCTTGTTACTTTACCGACACATATAAACATCAAAGAATAACACGTAGGATCAAACTAATCTTGCTGATTCCAATCGGTACTTGTGTTGGAAAACCTTGCACTACTTTTTTGAAATTTAATTTCACTGCTTTTTAGGGGATTTTTTGTTACCTTTTCAACATATTGTCATAATTTTGGCCTGTTTTATTTTGCTTTGAAAATGTGATTTTGGTGGCAGACTTGGTAACTAGCTTAATTAAATTGACGTAAATCTTATTTGGCCGTCCACTTTAAATAAACTGAAATTGGAAATCAAAACAAACACAAAAGCAATAAATATAGATTACAAGCTGGATGTGCGCTTGATTTGCAACGAACGTTGCTATTACTACCGCTTAAAGGGGTAAATTAGGACAATACCCATTTTCGCCAACTGAAGCTGAAACACCGTCAAGAGGGTCTCATGAGGTTATGATAAAAAATACGACACCTTCATTCCTTTCTTTAATTATTTAATATTTATTTTGTAAACATCACAAGTACAGTGTCAGCGAAACCTTTGAACAGCATAAATTTGAAATTAAATCACAAAATAACAAACACACTAAGCGGTCAACTCGTCGCCACTAATGTAATACTAAAATAAAAAACCTGCCCGCAAGCGGAGACGAGAGAAAGGCACTTCTCAATCTCACTATCATCTGTCAATTCCAATTCACTTTTCCAACCGCCTTCAAGCGGGTAGCGACTGATATTTTATTTTGTTGCATTTAACGCTTCCTCTTTATGGTAGAAGTGAATTAAATAATCATTACTTGAATCGCAATACGCGATGCACTTAATCAGAACAAGTACAACCAATCAATTGATTTTGCAAATACGACGTTGTTTTTTCTTTAGAGTCGGCGGGGACTTCTTATAAAGTATATATAACGTCAAAGAAAGATAACGATAAGTAGCAGTTGTAGAGCGAAGACATCTACAAACAAATGATAAAAAAAAAAGACGTTGAACAGGAGCTGGTTAAATTACAATCAAAATACTAGCGGCTAGTTTACTGAGACGAAACCTCTGAATAAGACTGATACAGTTATGATTTTTTGTTTTGTTTTGATTTTTTCTTTCAGGGAGAAGTGGCAGATTTGTACAAGCTAATCAGTAGATCAGTGTTTGCCTCGTGCGGAGGAAGGGAAAGATGAAAACAAGATTTAACAATTCTGGAACGCCGGGAGAATTTCCAACCCTAAATTCATCAATGACGACAAACTCGAACAAGCCGGCGACGCAGCATTTCGAATTGATGACGACAGAATTGAGAGCGCTTAAGTTGACTTTGTACGTGATTATCTTCTTTGTAAGTGCAGTTGGTAATTCGCTTGTCTGCACAGTTATTTTACGAAGGAAAAAGATGAAAACGGTCACAAACTACTTCATATTGAACCTAGCCATTGCGGACTTGACACTGACATGCATATGCATTCCTTTCGATATTCCCGTGCAAGAAATGAACAACAAATGGCCATACGGAGCGCTGCTGTGTAAAGTTATATACCCGCTGCAAACGTTGGCACTTTTTGCATCCATATACACCCTAACGGCTGTTAGCTTATCGCGTTACTGGGCAATAAACCACCCACTTCGTCAGCAGCTTACCATCAAAAACGCCAAATGGATCATCTTCGGAATATGGATTGCGTCGCTAATCTCGGTCACACCATACATGAGCGTCTTGGAAAAGAACGATGATTCGGGCAGGTGCGACGAGGACTGGCCCAGTGTAAGTGCAAGAAAAACTTACACGGCTTGCCTATTTGTCTTTGAATACCTCTTCCCGTTGACCGTAATTGCGGGTGCATATCTCAGCATCGGTTGGGAGCTTGCCCGACGCGCAGGGAACGGCAATCGTTACTTGCAAGATCTTCAAGCTGACGAAGCGAAGAAAGTCGTGCGCATGCTTAAAGTTGTGACGCTGATGTTTGCGGTGTGCGTTTTGCCAACCAACGTTATGTGGCTTTGGCTGGACTTTGGCAACGCTGCACAATACGATAAATTCTGGGACCTAGTGGCGTTCTGCAACATAATAACGTTTGCAAACAGTGCAGCCAATCCAATTTGCTATACGATCCTGAACGAAAGCTATCGTAATGCGTTCAAAGATCATCTGTTAAAGATATTTTACAAGATCTTCGGAAGGCCATCTGGTGTTCCAAAGGAGTTTCTGAACATCACTGAGGGCCAAAAGAAAACTCGAACGGCTACAATGAGTTCTGCTTTGTTATAAACATAAGAAGGGTCTGTTCTTTTCTTGTTCCTTCGCCCCGGTATGAAATGTGTACATTTGTAAGACACAATCTATTGGCATATTGACATTTTATGCCAGCCATCGCTATAAACCTCTGGACATCCCCCAGAATTCCTCTTTTTTGTACATTCAACAGTTTCATCGTATATCTCAATTTGATGAGGTTGTTTCTTTCACTCTTATGCACAATGCCGATTTTATTACTTTTTTTTTTGAGATGAACTCTATAAAATGAATACTGATCGGGGCCGGGCGTCTGTACAACAATTCATTTTGTTTTGGGACCTAAGCCATGCTGCTACGATATCGTAAAATTTCATAAACACGTGCAGACCCAATTTCAGGGTACAAAGCTCCAAAGGCTTCATAATAGGGACTCGTGCTTATCTCATGAAATCATGGTACGAGAGAAGAGGTTTAAAATGAATAAAGAGACACTTAAGGACGTTCGCGCCCAAAAACTTCCCACGGACAGATTTTTTTAAAAACTTTGACTGCAGGTAGAAAATGATAAGATTAGATTAAAAAAGTAAAAAAAATCGGGGTTCACCGAACTCTTTTTGAAGATAGGCCGTAGCTCAGACCATAGCATTTCCAGGATTTCCAGTCATTCGAGGCGATTCTGGCCGGATCAGTCATGATTACTATCGGCATATATTTAAGTTGAAGAATCATATCTAAGTTATGTGTGTTTAACACAGCATATATAGGCCTATTTGATAGATCTTTGCTACTTATGTCATTAAATCAGCTAGAATTAGCCTTTAAAAAATACAACTTCTAAGTTACGCACACCTGTATCCATGTGCCAATTCGACCCTATTTGAATAGTATAAGGTCATCAGCTCTATATTTTGTTGAGGTTTCCACTCGGTGCGCGCGCTTGAAAATGACGTGGCACGCTCGTGCCCAATGATTAGCGTGCGCACTAGAGATGCGCAGTAGCAATGGGCGCGAACGTCCTTAAAAAACTATCTCCCTTAACCCTTTCAGTGCCAAAGACGTACTTATAGATTTTACTCTGTCTAACGCCAGACGATTTTACTCGTCAAAGGGAAACCCCTTGGCTGAAGGGGTTAAGAATGCACGTGTCAAATTTTATAAGACATCATCGGTTATCTCAACTATTTTTAATATGGCAGAAAATGCGCTGTTCTGTGTTGCCAACTTCATTATAGTCATAAGATGGAATTTGTGAAAGAAATGTTTTTGTTTTTTCACTCTAGTTCACTATTGTACTTATTGTCCTAAAATATTGTCAGTATAGTTTGTAAACCAAATGGTAAATTTGTTTGTTCTGGTAAGAAGTAACTGTTAAGTAACAATCCATCTTACGTAGAATTCGGTTTTCAACTGAGTACTAAAGGTAATTCGCTTTTCCTTTGTTTTTCAATAACCTCGTGAAGCGATTCGCTAAGTTAAAAAAATAAAGAAAAAACAAACAAACAAACAAACAAAACAATTTGTTTTCCAATCAGATGTAAAACTCGCTCGTATAGTAACCCTCTCGAGACGTTTTTCCGGG
Source organism: Platygyra sinensis (assembly GCA_019787425.1). Classification (NCBI taxonomy): domain Eukaryota; kingdom Metazoa; phylum Cnidaria; class Anthozoa; order Scleractinia; family Merulinidae; genus Platygyra; species Platygyra sinensis. The sequence continues at coordinate 13,469 of JAHPZR010048857.1, read as the reverse complement.
TTTCGGCTACATGCATCTGCTTTGATTTTTAATTGGTTCATTGGAAGCCCTGTCTAATGTGCGTTTGATCCAACGACCGCTCAATTAAAACTTTTTTAACTTGTCTGACAATTTCCACGCCCTTTTTTTTACTCAGATGTATGAACAGCTCAGTCAAACTTAATGACTAACATTAAACCCTTTCTTCTATTTTTCATTGGTAAATTGTTGCTTTTGGCGAATTAAATATATTTTTCTTTAAAGGGGCATTGTCACGGGTGATGCACGATATACCAAGTCAATATATGCACTATTGTCTCGTTCTATTGTGTGAAGTCTATTGTGTTATTGTGTAAGGGATAAGGATCATTGTTGTGTTCTTTGTGACGTAACCCGAGACTTGCTATTCACTTGGTATATCGTGCACCAGCCCATTGTCACGCTATTTGGCAACTTTATAAAAAGCTAGAAGGTGCTTTGACATCAATTGAATTCCAAAACTAATGATCTAGTTTTGTTATCGAAGACTATTTGAAGGTACTGAAACTGTCGCCTGTCGCTACGGATGGCACGGATGGAAATGGATTGAAATTTGAAGAAATTGGCCATTTTTGTCAAGTTTTGATGCCACGAGTTCCAAAAATCCTCAAGAAATTTTTTATGGTTAGCCGTCTCTCATAAAATTCATTTGATGTCTTCGTCGTAGCTTTACAGAAGCTTTTTGTTTATGATTAAAGCCTTAAAGTAACGACTTTAGCACAGAATTGGCCTAAAACAGCAAAATCCTCGTGACAGTGCCCCTTTAAGTGTAGAGAAACCCTTTTGTGTTTGTTTGTTTGCTTGTTTGTTTTTGTTTCGCTTCGTCGTTGTATTTTTCACTAGTTCTTTTCAAGACCACAGCAATTTCAATCCCTTTCAAATACATACTAACTCTATATAATGATAAAAAAAAAACCACACTTTTTGAGCATCTCCATTTTTTTTTAAGTT
>JAHPZR010048857.1:0-7500 GCA_019787425.1 Platygyra sinensis | reverse complement strand
GAAGAATCACGTGCAGCTCATGCATAGCTGGCGCGTTGTCCAATCAAAATCCAGCGCGTGAACTTGTGATCCTGTTCATGTCTGTTGAGGTCGCTTCGAAATCTTCCGACGATATTTCGCCTCATGCGCTGAGGGCGGTGCTGTTTATAGTCCAATCTGCAGCGAGGGCATCGTCGTGTCCACTTCTTTAATCTCAAAGCAAGTGTGCTGTTGTTCGTCCTCAAGCTGTACACCGTATAGTCAAAGTTTTTGGTATTAAAGCGTATTAAAGTGTGGAGCGCGAGATCTGTGTACCTCCTTGCTTCATTGATAACTTGAATTAACTGTAGAGCGAGAGCGGTGCGTCCATCGACCTTGAAGTGGGAACTTTGTCCTATATCTGCAGGTTAGTAAAGTACTTTACCTATTACCACCGTTTTCGTTGATACGCGAACTTCGAAAACAAAACACCTACGGAAACGTTTCCAAAGTTTCCGTCAATCATACGTGTTATCGACAGATCGGATCGAAATCCACCAATCACAGCCCGCTAGCATGACTGAAGGTCACACTAATGGCTGTGATCGGTGGATTTCGATCCGATCTGTCGATAACACGCAAGACTGATGGAAATTTTGGAAACGTTTCCGCGGGTGTTTTGTTTTCCAAAGTCGCGAATCAACGAAAACGGTGGTAAGTTTATTCTGAGGTATATAATATCATTTTATGGCTGCTTTTACGTACATAAAAGGAAACCTTTGATTTTTCATCGAGCGTGTTTGCATTTTCACACCAGCTGTCACCCACTTCGGTTTGTTTATGAAATATCGGCACAGTTTTGCCACAGTTATACCATTGAACCACTTTGTTCACCACGAGACAAGTCAATTCTAATGAAACAATCCTCGCTTAAACACAGAACTATCGCGGTGAAATCACGGAAAATACAAATTTTCAAGCCTATGTGACTCGGCAGGATCGTCACGTGCAAGCGTTCGGTTTGGGCCATTCCCTTTTTTATCCGCAACCCCCCCTACTTGAAGGGTCTTTATGATTCACCCCCTCCAGAAAAGTAAATCGTTTGACCCCCTAAGAAACGAAGATCCACGTGTGCCGACACACGGTCCCCCTTCAGAATGTAATTAAAAGATAAAAGGTGCCAACAACAGTTACCCCCCCAGAAATGGCTTTGTGTAGTCAGCCAGCCAGCCATAACAATCTTAGTCCAGAACTTTGCATTGACAACCAGTCCTACGTCGTTTCCGTTACCTTAATTCTGTCTTCATTGTTAGGCTGTTCAGGACACGTTAGGAAAGATGCAGATGGGCGTGGGTCGTTCTGCCAAATCGGTTCGCGATGTTATAAAAGAGACTCGGGAACCATCAAGGATCCCGTAAACAAAAATGTGTGTTCACAACTTGCGAAAACCCAGGCAGAAGAGAAAACAAATAAAACTCTGGGGGTTCTCCCAACCAAAAATTCCTAGGTTCCATTCAGCTTGTTTATTTCGTCTACAAAACCTTTAAAACCTTGGTCCTTTAAAGACACTGCTTTTGAAAGCTGTTTTTCTTGTGTATTGCTTACGTCTTCCAAAGCCACAATCTTTCGAAAAAAATGACAGGCCTTAGAGAGGATAGAGCCGATTCAAACCAGTTTGGCACTGTATCATGGCTCATCCACTGTCCTTCGCTCTGTTTAAGTATGTTTCACTGAGTGGCTCCCAGCAACGGGAGACGGAAACAGCGCATCGGTGCGGTGTTTTCCATCCTCGATTACCGCAAGGCTTTTCGCTTTCATCGATCACGGAGACTGCTGGCGGCCAAACTTAGCGAAGTTTGAGGTCATCAACGGTATCGGGGGGTACCTGGATCCTGGACTTCCTGTCATCGATCGTTTTCCAGAGGGTTTAAACTCCAGCACGCGACTGTTTGTCAGAACACATGGGGTGCGGTACCAGCGGGTGTCCCTTCAAGGGACGAAATTTGAGGCCCTGGCTTTTTTTGGGCTTTATGATCAACGACCCTCGTTAACCCCCCAAAGTGGCGCTTTTACCGGGATGTGGACGTTACGTGGACGATACCCCCTTGTTCAGAAACTCGTACCGAAGGGGCAATCAAAGTAAGGCACCAGAAAGCAGTGGACTTCCCACGTTTCTAACTGGTCAGCGGAAAATTTATTCCAGCTAACCTTGAGAAGACTAAAGAGCTCACTATCAGTTTCTGTCGTTCCCCGGAACATTTTGACCCAGTCACAGTTGATGGGACACAGATCCAAGCAACCACTTCTAGCAAGCTTCTCGGCCTTACCATCAACAACACACTATGATGATGATGATGATGGTCTTTATTTCTTCACAAGAACGATCATGTAGATAGTGTAGTAAAGAAAGCAGCTAGGAAAATTTATTTTCTTGTGCAACTTAAACGTGCGCGCGTTCCAGCCAAAGATCTTGTTGCCTACTACTGCGCATGTATTAGATCTTCTCTTGACTACGCTTGTCCAGTGTTTCATTATTCTTTACCTCAGTACTTACAGTCAGAGTTAGAAAGAGTTCAGAAAGAGCTCTGGCGTGTATTTTTCCTGGAATGCCGTATGGAGAAGCGTTAGAGCGCGCCTGTTTGACTTCTATTAGGGAACACCACGAAGTCATTACAAAGTCGTTTATTTAATCAATCAGTGAGAATCAGAACAGTAAACTACATCACCTAATTCCTGAAGCCTATAGTCCTCATTATAATTTAAGGCGCAAAGAACGTACAATGTACCAGCAGCCAAGACAAAGCGATTTGCTAATTCGTTTTCGTGAAGTGTGCGCTGTGACCAATTCAATTTGAGATGAACGAGTACTTTCAATAGAACTTTATGTTTGTATATTAGTAGCTTGTGAACAATTACGCAATTCAGTATTTTACTGCGATGTGATTTTTAATAAACCAGTCTATTTATTATATTATTATTACTGTAACCGAACCTTTCAAAACTCTAGGTGTCATAATTCAAAGCCATTATTGAAAAAAAATGTACGGCTTAAGTTTTCACCATCGCTTTCTGGTGGCATGAATACAGACAATGCTCATTCATCTCAAATGGTTACACGGGCAAGTGCTGAAAGCAGTTCTTATGACCGATTGGTTAATAGATTATGCGAGAAAGGTTTGCAGGCATTAGATGTTGGTGGTTCTGGTGACTGCTTTTTCAAAGCAATTTCTCATCAGTATTATGGTACTCCAGACCATCATATTGCTATAAGGCAGGCTGGTGTAAGCTATTTGGAACAACATCCTGATTTGTTTATTGAGACTGTGTCTGATAATTCATGGAAAAGTTATTTGCAAAGAATGGCCACACCAGGCACATGGTGTGACAACATTATCATACAAGCAGTAGCAAATCAACTTAATTGTGTCATTCATATCATTGAGTCCAGGCTTTCGTGCACACAAGGCTCTACAATAAATCCATCCACTGCACTTGCAAATGTGAAAGTATTGTTTGTTGGTTACATCGAAGACTTGCATTATGTTTCTACAATACCTAATAGTCATACTACTAATAGGAATCCCTTATACCATCTAAAATCCAAATTATTACAATCTGATGAGAAAAATAAGAAGAGAAACCAAGACAGGCGTGATGCTAGGCAGCGAAAAAGGAAACAAGAGCAAACTACAGGGAATACTGCAAAAAGAGTGAAAAAGACATGTGATAAGAAAGAGTACTTATTAACTTTTGATGCAGAAAAACATGGAGATATTCACAAACAAGACTGGGCAAAACAAAACATAACTAAATTCCATAATTCCAATAATTATAACATTTACCAATGCAAAGTTTGTTTTGAAGCCTGGCCATTAAGAGTGTCACCAAAATGTCCACAAAATTATACATGTTCCAGGTGCTCAAGAGAAAAAGAGTCACCAAAAAAATTCTCCAAGGAAAACTTTATGATACCCTCAGCAGTACCCACACAACTTTCCGGTTTAACGCAGGTAGAAGAAATGTTAATTGCTAAAGCTCTTCCTATAATGCATATTTATATCAAACCAGGAGGACAAAGGGGATATTCAGGACATACAATAAATCTACCTCAAAATGTCAGTGAACTGGCTCAGTCACTTCCAAGATACCCTAAAGATTTATCAATAATTATTGTTAGAGCTAAAGGAAAGGGAAATTTTGTTAAAAACCTTTCAGTAAGAAGGCAAGTAGTATCAGATGCAATTCACTGGCTCATTAATAATAATCCACATTATTCAGACATTGAATTAAATTATAACGCATTAAATTCTTTACCAGAAAATAATGTTCCCAGTGAAATTCTTTCAATAGAAACAGATGACACTACAACAGATGATAATACAACTCCCCTTCCAGATTTTGGTCCTGTTGCTAGTGAAGAAGATATTGTTTACGATAGTAATACAGATTCTTCAAGTTTTCTACCTGTAAATAACACCCACCAACAAGAAATTGATTTCATTCGTAACAATCTTTCCCAGGGACAAATAAACTGGCCGACCTTGGGTAATAGCCCATTAAATGAGTATGTCACTCCATATTTAGCCACAATGGCATTTCCAACATTGTTTCCTGACGGTAAAGGAGATCCAACAAATCCTGCAATTTTAAAAAATGTTACTCTGAAAGAAAAGGTTAACATCAAAAATGCAGGAAAAAGACGTAAATGGATTTATCGTTTTGCAAATCATCCTAGATTTTCATACTGGGCTTTAAACATGATACAGCGTAAACAAATTTTACAACAAACTGGAATTTTTTAGAAACAAAATCCTGGAGCACAACATTTAACTATGGAAGAATTGAGAGAAATGGTTAACAATAATAATACAAACCTTTTTCTGAACAAGCTCTCCCGTTGCGTCACAAACATAACTGGATCAGATGCTTATTGGTACAAAGCAAAAGAGGATTTAAAAGCAATCATTCAGCATGCTGGACCCCCAACATTCTTTTTCACATTTTCAGCAGCAGATATGCATTGGCCAGAATTGCATTTTCTTTTTGGAAATGACAGAGATGAAGGGATTACAAGTAGCTTATCTGAAATTAGACGTAACAATGAACACGTTCTAAAACCAAACAGGATATTCTAAAATGGAATATTTCGCCAAAATTGAGCTTATTTGCCTCGTTTTTGCCAAATTAGCATAAAATTTTGGCAAAAATTGGCTTTTTAAGACTCTTGAAGAACCGCTCAATTATTTTTCCGACAAAAACGACCATATTTTAAACCAATTCGATCAACATTCACCAGTTAAAAAAGTAAGCGTTCGTTCTAAAACTGTCATATTTTATCATTTGAGTTACAGTGTGGCAAATAATTCTCTTGAGCCTTGATTTTTTCCAAAAGAGAGGGTTAAAATTTGAGAATGTTTGTCGATTTTTGTTCAAAAGGGGAGAATAATGGCAAAGTCCTTTTAATTATACATTTAATCGCAAAAAGCTAGCAATATTTTTTTCTTTGGTTACGAAATGACTTGTTTTTTCCCAAAATTAAAATTTTGTGGTAAAAATTGCAAATAATTTTTGAAAAACTTTCACTGTTATTTTCTACTGGTAAAAGGAAAAGTCGGCGGAAATTTCCAGCGACATTTAGCTGTGAGAGATAAATGTCGGTGGAAATTTCCAGCGACATTTAAACTGCGAGAGAAAAATGTTGGTAAAATTTACAGCGCATTTAAGCTTATAGAGAAAAATGTCGGTGGAAATTTTTAGCGACATTTTGGCTGTGACAGAAAAATGTCGGTGGAAATTTCCAGCGACATTTAAGCTGTGACGGAAAACAAATGTCGGTGGAAATTTCCAGCGACATTTTGGCGTTCGGAGAAAAATATCTGTGGAAATTTCCAACGACATTTCAACTCTGAGAGAAAAATGTCGGTGGAAATTTCCAACGACATTTCAACTCTGAGAGAAAAATGTCGGTGGAAATTTCCAGCGACATTTTGTTGCGCAAAAGAATAGCTTACGAAGAACTTGATTTCAGTATCAGTAGTAGGAGATTTATTTATACTAAAATAACGATTATGCTGTTGCTATTGCCCACTGTAATGAAACAGTTACATCTCTGTTGAAGTTCTATAAGTTGCGATTGTTTGCAGGGACACGGGAATATTGACGATCTTCCTTTCCATTGAAGTTGAAAGTTTTGTTGAAAAAAAAAATGGCAAATCAATACAACAATTTGGCTAACAGGGCAAGTACTATCCAAATCCAACGCTTACTTGTATAGGAAAAGAGAAAGATTCAGGTTTCATTCGCATAGCTGATTTCTTTCCACATCCTGATACGTCTTTCTAAGGTATTTGTAAGTTTCTTCCGTGAGTTTAGTTTCCTAGTCCAGATGGAAATCAACAAGCAGTAAACACCCATTTGGTAAGTTATCAGTCCAATTTTCTCCATTTGGTAGTTTCCACAGCTTCCACTCCTTTCTCCAACTCCCCTTCAAATATTCGATATCAAATGTAGAGCAATCTTGAATGTGAACAGCTACTATAAATACATTCTCACGCAACACTTCCAGGGGGATTTGCACCCTGCTGACGCGAACACCCAATGTTTGCAGATTCTCGACTGGACGACCGGAATATACCTGAAAGGAAAGAGCAAATGACTACAATGTTACGTTGTACCACAGGCCGCCCAGACGTTGAATATGATTAATACGTGATATTAGTCTGTTGACGATTGCGTTACGATTTGAGCCGTTTATAAGACAATGTATGAGAATGCTTCGAAAGTGGCCCTAAATGCTATCTGTAGAAAACGATTTCAATATTGCTATGCAACTACTTTTTGACACCAAAATACACATCATTATTTTGTTTCACTATTAGAAAAAAAGTCTTCTAGTGAAAAATAGTCTGATTTCAATCTAAAACCTTCCTCCCAGTGACCTAAAAAGTCACTAGAAAGAAAGCTTCCTCGTTTCTTTACCAGATCAAGTGCAAGTGGGTTCTGTTTTTATTAATTTGCTCGAAAATTAACTTCATGGGTGCGCTATGTCCGCAGTATAAAATAATATTTATTAACAATTAATTAGTACAGAATGAACTTTGTATAGGCACTGCACTTATATAGATTACGAAGGCCGTGCGTGACGAATTAAAGATTGTCTACGTACTTTGAAGTTCATCAGGTCTCCACATAATTCACCTTTACAGTATTTTTTTGCTATACTTTGCAGAAGACAGTCACGCTATTGAAATGTGGCTTTATGGTTAAAAATCGACCTAACCCTCAGAGCTGGCTAAAAAAACATATTTTAAGAAACACGAGTGCTAGATGTCAAAGTTTTAGATTACCCATTTCCGGTTGCGATAGCATAAAAGAAAGGGTTACAAAAGGAAAACAAAGAGCAGCGATAGCTTATTCAAATGAGTGGTACAAACACCCGGGTACAAACATGGTTTCGCTCTCTGAGCTCAGCGTAAACCAAGCGTTAGATTGGCGATGTATACAGCTCTTCTGAATCGCTTGGCAGTTCGTAATCGACATCAG
>JAHPZR010048854.1:0-19766 GCA_019787425.1 Platygyra sinensis | reverse complement strand
TAGACTGCAGCAGATTTCTTTGTTCTAATGTCAATTCTTCAAGACAGAACTCTAGCTTCTAATTGGCTTCTATTATCTAAATAATTTTCTCAGTTTGGAAAGGCCAATAACTCATAAAATTCATTCATTTGTCCATTCGTTCGTTCGTTCGTTCGTTCGTTTGTTCATTCGTTCGTTCGTTCGTTTAATTGTAAGAATTAGTAGTCTTTGACTTTTTGGCTGATTGAATCTCCTGAAAGATCAGACATTCAATCAAGCAGGATCTTTTCTCACAGCTTTGCAGTTTTTTCATTTAATCACTTATTTTGAAGACATTTACAAAAACGTAACTCATTTATAGGGCTATAGATGAAATATAATTTATAAAATAATTGTTAAAATAGAAAACTTTATTTTGTCTCTTTCTTTTCGCATTGAGTATCTGTTTGCTTTATAGGGAGGATGTTCAACAAACCCAGGCTGCTAAACTACGATGTTTAATCCACTATTTTGAGAGACTTTGTAATGAGTGGCAAGATATTGTTGGAAGAGTATTCTACTGCCGACAGGTACTCTGACATCTGAATGGTGTATATTTAACAATTATTCCATGAGGGCGCGTTGGATATGAGATGACAGATAGCCAACAAGGCGTGTAGCGCCGAGTTGGCTATAATGTCATCTCTTATAATCCATCAAATCTTTTCACTCACGCGTGATTGGTCTAAACACATCACGTGACCGAATATCCCCCAGCTAAAACTGGGGGATATCCGAGAATATACCCCAATTTTCAAAACTGCGCGCGTTGCGTAAAAGATTTGAAGGATAATAAACACGATAGTCTCCATTTGGGGCGAAAATATGCTCAGATATTTGTCCTTGGACATTATCTGTTCCTCGAAGCTCACAGTTTTCCTCGAGCTACGCTCTCGGAAAACTGTTCGCTTCTCGGAACAGATAATGTCCGCGGACAAATATCCTAGCATATTTTCGCGCCAAATGGAGACTATTGTTTATGTATCCAACAAGCGCGAGTGAAATAATTGTTTTATTAAAAACGCCCCCAAAATATAGAAAACTAGACTACAATAAAAACAAAAAGGCCCAAAAATCACGCATACGTTCGCCATTTTTGTAGATCATGGTATAATGGCTCATATACCATGATGGCTAAGCCAATGAAAACCTTCGAATTGCATTATCCAATGAATTGCATTATCCAATGATCCAGTTTTTAATAAAGACTGATATCAATTTACTTGTGACTATAATAATTTATGTACACATAGATTAAAAATGACTGATTGCAAGAATGTGGACACTTTTCTTTGGTCAGGATTTTCATCACATACCTGATGTTTCATTTAATAATGTATGTTTGTTCTCTTGGCTACTAACAGATCACAGGGCTGTCACTGAGTTTTAAGACACGTAACCTTGCTCTCCACACTCGTAGCAAATGGGTGAACTCTTTCGACAAAAGGCAATTTCACCCATAGCATCACGGGAAAACAATCATACTCAGCTGCAACAGGTGTTATGGGTTATGGCCTTTAATCAAAAATTATCAAGCTCAGATCTCAAGATGAAATGATGATTCTTAGATATTAATAGTACCACTCAAGAGTTCAAAAGTTAAATGTCTGAGTACATACATTGTGACCTTTTTGGGGAAGATATATTCATGCACAGTCATTTGGATCCAAAACACTAAAAGTTTAGACTCTATTATTATAAAAAATGCAAAGATATTAGATCCATTTTGGGAAGCTGTGGCATTTGAACCATTTATTGTTTTGTAAATATATAAGGATTAGGGCCAGCCTGTACATCCATTTTGACCAGAATAAACTGTCTCTTCTGACTTGACAAAAATGAACTACTTATTTAAGGATGTATGCATTGGAGCCACCAGTTGCTCATAGCTGCAAGCTTATCTTGGTTTCTGTAGCATAGACCGGCTAGGAGTTATTTTACACCCCTTGGACGGGATGCAATGAGCGACAAAAGTAGTTGAGACACTTTTAGGAAATGACGCTTTTAGATAATTAAGTATTTCTTCTTTTTTATTTGCATCTAGCGTTAATTCTCTGATACCCCCGGCCCCCAATTCAATGTTGTGAAGGCGCTGTGGTCTGTACAGTCAAAGAAATAGAAAAATCAACATTGTTTTGGGGGGAAGGGGGGAAAATGTTACCAAGACGCTCCAAAATCGAATTTTACTACCAAGTGTCTCAACACTTTTGTCACCCATTGCAGTCTTTCACAGTTCACTCCCCGGCAATTTGTTAGGTTTCCCCAACAATTTGCCAGTACTCATTTACAATTCTGGGTTGAGAGAGCCACTGTGAGAGTTAGTGTCTTGCTCAAGAGCACAACACAGTGTCCCTGACCAGGGCTCAAACCCAAACCACTCGATCCGGGGACCATGAGACCACTGCACCTCCACACTAAGGATATAAATCACCTTAATTTTTCATAGACACCACATGGTGTAGGGTTCTCTTGAATACAAGCATTTGCTTTACTTTAATGCAACATAATTGTCCTTTACAAGGTCATATCCAGTAAGTTACTTCCAACGCTTGATGACTGGATGTCATGTGATCTGCCTCTGTGTCCTGTCCTTGTTGATAACAAGACATCTATTGAATGCTCTGGGGAACACATGCTGCAGGTTTGATCATATCTTGAAATTCAAAGAGCGATATTTTCCAGTCTTATATTTCCATGTTACTAATGTGGTGCTCGGAGAGAAAAGCATAGCCCGAACAAGTTATGCGTGAACGGGTCTGTTCATACTCTTGTCCATTGCGGCATGATATTTACCAGAGGTTGCAAGTTGGCATTAACACTGGCCACAAGAACAAAAAATCTTCCACTGGGAGATGTGCAATAATTATTGAAAATCTCAGTACATTTTTCTGGTATAAACATATATGAATACCATTATTGACCACATTACCTTAGCCTCAAATCTGCAGCTGCTCTTCCTCCCTTATCTTATTAGCTTTGCTAACTTAGTATTAAATCAACACACACACGGAAAATAAAAATATAAATGACCCAATACAGGCAAGGACTCTGCATTAGCTTGCGCCAATTACTGCGGGCCTGGAACACATAAAATTGAGATAAAAATTACAGTAAAAAATAATGTGTAATTTTGTAGCAGCAGTCAGTGTTCCTTATCAGATTATGGGCTTTGTTGCAACTTGTACAGATAGACTTGAGTGAGCGAGGATCTTTGATTCAGGATCATATGATTTACATATTAATGATTGCTTATAGTAGCTGAGTAGGTATGCCTTAAGTAAACTGCGAGAAATAGTTATGGAAAGACCGATGTCATCAGCTAGAGCGTTCCGTATTCACACAGCACATTCCTTTCCCTAAAAATCCTTTTGTAATTATATGTTATACAAATGAATATTAGATTTTAACTGGTTGTTTTCTGTGCTGTTGTACATGTAGGTTGACTTTGCAAACCGTTACATTGGAGGTGGTGTGTTGGGTGCAGGTCATGTGCAGGTATTTGTAATTCTTCGCTTTTGAGCTTGAGCTGTGTTGGTGATGTATACCTTAGACAAACTTCCTGTAAGCAGAAAGACACCCATTGTTAAGAGAGATTAAATAAACTAGTGTTTGTATCTGGGAGGGGCCATGACCTATTGTCCTTTTACAACCATAATCAATTCTGTTGTTTCAGAAAATACTTTACCCCTCCCACAGAATTTTTTTTTGACCTTAATACCCCTTCCCCACTCTGAAAATGTTTGTTTAAACTTTGGCTTTTGAAACCCTAACCCCCCCCCCCCCCCCCTCCCTTCCCCTGCCTTTAATTTTCTTGGGGTAAGATTTGGCATATGAATGTTTCCAAGAACTGTGTGTTAGTGGAAGGTCAAATGTAGTTAGACTTCATACTGGTTTCTTATTTTGAACATCTCAGACTTATTGAATTCATTGTGTGACATACTGTTGTTATTTCAGGAAGAGATTAGGTTCTGTATTAATCCTGAATTACTTGTGGCTCAGCTGTTCATGGAGGCCATGCAAGATAACGAAAGCATTGTTATCAGGGTCAGTTTTCACCATTTGAATAGGCTCTTTGCACGACCCGGTCACATTATACAAAATTACATATACTGGTGAGCAAGTTGCGCAGTGGGACTTCCAGAACAAAGGCCGGTGCATTGTTTTGGAAGTCCCACTGTGTAACTTGCTAATCAGTATATGTAATTTTGTACCATGTGACCAGGTCGTGCAAAGGGCCTATAATTTGTTTATTTGTGTCTCAATGTAAGTTACAATAAGAGCTCCAACTCCCAGGGTTCCACATCTCCCTCGGCACACTCAAGGTTGCCTCCTCTGCTACTCCCTTTCTTTATTTCCTTAGTGTAATATCTTTGTAAATGATAAACAAGATAAGCCATGTCACACAAAAAAGAATCACTTTTTAGATACCATATTTATCCCTGTATCATGTGTACCATATATAATGAGCACCCTGAATTTTTGGACGTTTTTTGAAAAAAGGAAAAAGAGCTTTTCTTCAAATACCCTCTAAACCAAAAATTTCTGATCATCAAAAGAGAAACTTTGTGTATATTCCATTGTACTGTCTTATCATCATCTGGAATAGAACTGACAATAGTTCAATTGAGGCCTTACACTACTGTAAAATTGATGTTAAAAATCCAAGCTTTCGCCGATCTGCGGTATTATCAGGAAGAAAAATATTCCGCGCAAGCCTTATATACAGATGTGAAGTTTAACTTCACACCTGATGATGCCGCAGATCGGCGAAAGCTTTCGATTTTAAAATCTGTTTTACAGTAGTGTAACTTTGCTTTTGTCAGACTGTAGAAATTGCAAAGAATTATGCTACTGTAAATTATTCAACATTTTCTTCTCTTGCCATCAAATAATTAACTACTGTTTTTGATCAGGGTCTGGGATGAGTTGAGTATGGGCAGTTGATTAACACGCTAAAGCACTGGTCTCATCACTTCAATCAACTTTTTGTAACATTTCTGATTTTCTCCAGGGAGTTGAAAGATTTTCGTCTTATTCTGGATATGGGAAAACGTTTGAGTTTACTGGTGACTTTAAAGATGAATCACAGGTTAGTGATCAATATTGCATTTCTCTTTACAACAGAGCGAGGTTTATTTCTTAACCAATCTGTGATACATATAAATCTCGAAATTGAATCTGGGACACAACGTAAAGCCCTGGCCAAACGGACCGGCAAGTAGACCCAAGTTTTCAACTTGCGTCTACTTGTGACTCCGTTTGGCCAGGGCTTAAGATTCAAATTGTAAATTTCCACACAACGCAGAATTTGGTCATTTCATGTTGTTTTGCAGAGGACGGCAAAGAAATGTACCAAGAAACCATTGTATTTCTCATGAAACTTTGTTTAGCGACTTGTACTACTAAATTCTCACAACTGGCATTAGAAATGTATGGAAATCTGTAAGGAGAATTGATAAATGTAACTTAGACTGACAGTAGTCTTTTTCGTCATTGCTTGTGTAGCGCGATGAAAACGGCGATTTTCTGACGACGGTAGTGGCAATTGACGCGACACAGTTCAAGAACGCTTCAAGGGAAACTCAGTACGAGGAAGCGGCTCTGAAGAGAGAACTCAACAAGGCTTTGGTCGGATTCTACAACCCGGAAGTTGGGTCCCAAGTCATACAAAGCCAGTCAGGTTTGTAATTCATAAACCTGTGGACACGTTGTGCCGGCGGTATTCAACCACAACTTTGTGCTTGAGCGCAAAACATAGGATTGTTCAAGATGCAATGTATAAGTTGCATCTTGGTTTTTCAAACATAAAATGGAACAGCTTTTTTCCCCAATTTGCGGAAAAGAGGATTACCATGCGGGTGTACTAAAATGTTCGAAATTTTCCTACCGGGAATTAGCCTAATTGTTCCTTTCGAGTTTCCTCAAATTTCCGCAATTTTCGGTTGAATAGTTCAGGATATACTAGAATCTTTCACCGGAAAGTTTCCTACCATTTGTTCCCGTTTTGAAATCTTCAGAATATTTGGTCCAATTGAAAGAGTCCATAGATAATGAATACTCCCGCTAAAGCGTAAGACTCGTGGGCGAATTAGTGAGAAAGGAGGAAAACTGACGTGCGTGCCACAAAAGCTTTTCCTGCTCGTCACCGCATATGGCCAACCGAACCACGCGCAAACTAAACGATACGGCATATTTTACAGTCTACCGTTTAACTGACAAGCCATCTGACTTTTAATGCTGTAGCCAGCGTGTAACCAAGTAGAAATTATACGCGTTGCGCAAATGGGAAGCCTTGGACAAAGATCCGCCAATTAAAACGCATATTTAACAAAATGACGTCAGTTTTTTAATGCGTCTGTCCTGTTATTGATCATGAATTTCTTCATCACATTGTCAGAGTAGCTGTGGATCCACGAGGCGATAGCCGAGTGAATCCGCAGACTACTTTGACAATGTTATGACGAAATTCATTATCAATAACAGGACAGACGCATTAAAAACTGACATCAATTTGTTTTTTTTACGATAACAAATTGTCGAATTGCCGGCTCTCGCTCGCTGACGCGTCGCATGAATTTTAAATTCATGTGTCTGTCCCAATATTGACAGTAAAAATTAGCCAATGAGCGCTCGTGAATTTCTGCAGTTATCGTAAAATTCATTTTCGCGCGTGATTTCTAGAACCGTACCAGTCCTAGCTCCTCTCCGACAAATGGCGAGCACCTGGGAAGTAGAAGCAGATTCTTTATATTTTTGAACTAAATCAAGCACATTGCACTGACGAAACTATAAATTAGATTCTGTTTTACTTTGTAGAAAGTTACGAGACCTCTGCAGGGAGTGTGGAGCCGTCGGAAGATCTCGTTGCATCATCGGAGGAAACGGGAAGTAGTATGGAACAATCTTTGACACAAGAGGCTCCGGAAATCCAGGAATTTAGCGAAGAACTTGTTAATCTTGCGCTTACTCAAGCCTTAAATGAAGTGAAATCGAACAAAGATTGTGTATTATTTCAAGACGTTGTAGACGGCGATATTGTCACAAAAGTGATGAAAAAGTCGTTGATCGAAGCGTTCGCAGGTTCGCCCGAAAAAGCTCGGGTATATTCGGAAAGCTTTCTTCATCCGTCGCCACTCCCGAAGTGCTTGTCGCGAAACAGCGGTTCAAGCAGTCCACTAGTTCCCGGGACGCCTCCGTCCTCACCGGCCATTTACGACCTAGAACAGACAACGTTTGACTCGGATAGACTTCGTAATACTCTTTGTTTAGATAAAAGCCCGGCTAAGGGTGCAGCCTTGTCCCTTTCTGCGAAAAGCTTTGCTGATTCGCTCTCCAATTCTCTAATGTCGTGTATTGAGCTGACGTCATCGCTCGCCACTGACATAGCAACCACGGCTACCTCGCCAGGACACGTGGCCGCGTTTACCAAAGAAGTGTTTCAGAAGAGCCCCAAGAAATTAGGGTCTTCTGTGAAGAATGGCGATAGTATAATTTCCTTTTTGACTCGGAAAGTTTCCAAACCCGAGACACCACCAAGACAAAGTTACTCAAATGGTTTTAACATGTCTGAATTTGTAGAGGACTTATCGTCATTAGTCAGCTCAGCAAAACTTGAAAGGTTTCCCACAGGAAAAGATAGTACAGACAGCTGTGTAGAGACTATTCCTAAGCAAAACCTGTTAGATGAATTTGATCAAATTGATCATGTTGTGAAGAGAAAGGAAAGTGATGAAAAATTTTACGTCTCGGACACAAAGCTGTTTGAGTCGTTAGCGACGAAACTATCAAGTCTAATTATTGAATCAGCGATCAAATCGGCTTCCATTCACACAAAAGATGAAAGAAACGAACATGAAATGAATGCGGTGGAATTCTTCAATGAAAACAAACAATTAGATTTCCACACAGGGAATACAACTGCCAAAAGCAGTAGCTCAGTTAAGATCGCGTACAACAAAGACTTCTCTAATATTCTCAATGGACATGTAGATAGTCTTCTTGTGGAAACAATCTCATCCGCCCTCGCTGAGGCTGCAGAATATTGCGTGGAAGAAACAGTGCATCAATTCCCTTCTTCCGCTGTGGACGGTGAAGAAGAGCGAATGGAAGAGAACGGAGAAAGTGATTACAACGAACCAGAAATCAGTTCATTGGACAAGAGTGACGTAAGATCGTCAGAATCTTCAGAGGACGAACAGAGCGACTTGAGTGAGGTAGACAAGTTCTCTTCTGATAGCGGCTTAGGTGTTTACTCTTCGGAAGTTTCACAAACTATCCTTCATACAGCGGAGAAACTTTCCCAAGAAATTATGCGGCATGGAGTGACGCAAGCGTCGGAGATGATAAGGGAGAGATCAGAGAAAGCGACGAAAGAAGGTGAGCGATACCGACGGGATGAAAAACAACTTCGAACTGGATCGTTAGAAGGGTCGCCTTCGTTCTCAGATGAAGAGGTTAATGACGAGCAAACATTGGGTGAATTCGCGGAACGTTTCAGTGCTTTAACAGTATGCGGAGCTGTTAAAATTGCAGAGGCATCTTTTGAGGCTCCCATCGGGGAATCCCGGGTACGCCCCGTTGCAACAGGGAACTGGGGATGCGGGGTGTTCAGAGGAGACCCAGAACTCAAGGCTGTCATTCAATGGGTGGCTGCATCTGCTGCTGGGTGTCCTGTTGTAGTTTATCATACTTTTGGTGACCGGAAAATGTCGCGGGTAAGTTGCAAGATTGCATTTGTTTTTTACATTCTTCCTGGAGTTAGTTTTATTGGGCAGTTCAGGTCTCTCTTGCCTCTTGTTTTCATGAGTTTCTTCCTTTACCCGCGCTTGCAGTGGGTTACGTTTTCTCGCGCCTTCAATGGGTTTTATTTCTTCCCGCGCTTGCCATCCGTGCTTCTCAAGGGGTTTCAAAATGTTCAGATCTCTTCGGTTCGCCAGTGGCTCTAAAATCGTGCTCAAGCTAAATATGCAACGGCGGCGTTTTATTCCAAATGGAAATACGAGAAATTAGCCGTCGTCGTCCACGTTCTGTAGGCAACGCAGAACTTGGTCATTTTAGGCTGGTTTTCACTAGCGCGTAAGCATAAGCCGACATACGCAGAAGCAGTAAAATCTTGATGATTTGCGCCTTTTATTAGGGAAATTTCGATCAAAAGGTGCTAATTATCAACATCTTACTGCTTCTGCGCATGTCGGCTTGTGCTTATGCTTATGCGCTAGGGAAAACCAGCCTCAAGGTAATTCCTTAGTATTGCATTGCGCATTCCTACTGCGCACGATTTTCGCGTCATTAGCGCGCGCACATGAGCGCGTGCACGTGCAAAACGTAAGCGATTTCCCTCAAACTAAGCTCGATAACGGAATAAATTCTCCTTTTCTCTTAAACGAGCACGGTGACCCCCGATTTTTTTTCCAGGTATTTGCTAAGAACAATCTCATGAAGAACATATTTGAAGACGAAAAATAGTTTGATAGTAGAACATTTTTTTTTTGGAAAATAGTTCCCAACTGGGTGTATATTGGCCAAGGCAAGGACTTCAAGTTAACCACGGAACTGTCCGAAAAATTGCGATATTCCCGCAACCAGGCAATCAAAAACGGCTTAAATGAAGCAATACTGCTTATGCCAATAAATGAAGCTTTACTTTCAAGACAAAACTTTGTGCCTTTCAAGTAATCAAGATTTAATTCTGTATGAAGGTGATTCGAACTTTTAACACGCAACCAGGAAAAATACCCCATTTTTAGAGCCTGCTGACGCGTAAACAAGCACGGTGACCCCACTTTTTTATTGCATTTTTATTATGTTCATATCATGAATGTTCATTACGCCAAGTTTCAAAAAAAATTTGATAGTAGAACAATTTCAAGGGAATTACCTTAAGGTGATTCCTCAGAAATAAAAGTTGCCGATGAATTTTTTTGAAACTTTCCCTGAATGTTCTCTTCCAAGCACTGTTTCGAAAAATACAAGAAAAATGACAGGTCACCTTTCTCGTTTAAGAGATGTGATGGGCCAATCTTACCTCATTTGTGCCTGTACTCGTGCTAATCACTTGCGTTATTCATCGGTCCACGTTACATTTTTCGGTAGCTCGAAACATAGTTTATAAAAGTAATACTCAGGAAAAAACTTGACAGGAAGAAAGAGTAGGGCATATAGAACAATATCCTATAAAATTTGTGGAAACATTGCACTGTTTGAAACGACGTGGACGTAAAGCGTTCGTAGAGTCGTTATTTTTGCGGTAATAATTTGCATCACAGATCTAGAGTAACGGTTTGGTGTCCTCTTTCACCTATATCTTTTTTTGCTTCCGATAAATTTTTTTAGTTTTTCTTTTAAATTAAAGAGGACAATATGCACACTATTATTATGCAATAAAAAATATAGGTCACCATGCTCGTTTAAAAGAAAACGAGCATATATTTCGCTACCGAGCTTAGCTTGAGGGAAATTTTATTTCGTTGTATACGTGCAAGCGCTAATGACGCAAAAATCGTGCGCAGTAGGGATGCGCAATGCAATACTGAGGAATCACCTTAAACTTCTTGTTTTGCACAGGACGGCAAAGAAATGTACAAAGATTTATAACGCACGTGCACAGCCATTGTTCTGCTCATTAAATCTTTTGTTTGGTGACGTTCTCGTTGCCGTCGCCGTCGTGGTTTGCTTAAGCTCCCTAATCTTGTCTTACCGACTCGTTATATTTGTTTTAAAATTAAAGTTGGTTCATTTTACGGTTCGAGAGCTAAGACTCTGTAATTTGACTGATCTTTAATCGTTGTTTCAATCCCTTTTTATCTACTTGTTTTGTGTAACACTTGTCTGGTTTTCATTCAAAGCTCCTCAGGACACTGGTGTGTTTACACTCGCGTGGCTGGAAAGTATCTGACGTCATCCAGGGAGTGCTTCGATTCAGCAATACTACCAAGGAGGGGCGGGAAGGTACAAGAGGACGTCGAAGCCTACTGTCTTTCCTATGTCACACGCCACAAACGTCCTTGTGATTTAATATCATATAATGGTATTATATAGTCCGAAAAACAAATTCTATATCAATTAGTGTCGTAATTGTAAAGTATAGTTATCAACGTGGACTAAAAACCGGAAGTTAGAAGCCCAAAGACAAATATAAAAGTAGCTGGTGCTTTAATCCTATGAGAGATACACATGAAATTTCTCCTTACCATATCGATATAATGTCCAGTAAACAGGTGAAGAGAACCGAGAAAACTATCAAATAGGTGATATCATCGTAATAATTAGAAATTCTTACGATTGTTGTTGAAAGAAATAGATATCTTGGACGATTAGTAATGGTAAAAGGACTTCGTGTCGTCCAATTCGTATACAAACTCGGGCTCGTAGTCTAATTGTTAATTAGTCATAAAAATTACAATTTCCAAGAAAAGAAGACTAGCCGAGTTATCAAAAAAAAGGGAAAATTGACAAATAAGGCGTAAATTGTTACTGATTGAAACCAAGGTTGCGATTGGTTGATAACTGTCCATTAACTAACTATCCGATAACAAACTGTCCGATAACAACTTTGCAAGTGAATTATTAAATAATAGAATTAGTGGAAAATAGGAGACTTTTAAACCAATCACAGTCGAGGAAATTGGAATTTTTATGATTAGTATATAAAGAAGCCGCAGCCTCTTCCTGGCGTTCATTTGGTTGAAGCCCACCACGAAAAACGGTGAGCGGAAAAAATCCCAAGCCCTCTCTTCTTTTTCTCTCATCGTTTTTCGCGCTGCACCTGGCAGAGGCTGAAAAAAATCCTGCTACCTCTGCGGCCAAGTAAAACACTTAATACTTGATTATCAATTCGAAGTTAATAAAGGTAAGCTGATCAGTGTATTAGCGAATTTTGAACGTTGATAAGTGATAGTAATTGGGCTGAGTGGAGTCAATTCAGAGCGAGAAGCTTCAAAATTTCCGAGCGAGAGAGAGTCTGTCAATACAGCGGGCTCTGCTCGTTCCATATGCTAACAGCGCTATGCGTGTGTTCGCAGGCATGTGGAATTAAATTAAAACCACGTTTATTCCCTGAACTGTGCTTCACTAAATCCAGTGACTCGTAATCGTATCTATAACTAAATTCCAGTTTTTGAAGTCTTTGAGGAACTTTTTTGGCCATATATTTTTTGGCCGTATATTTCTTCAGTTTTATACACTGAAAAACACTACAAAAGAAACACTACAAAAGAAACCCATTAAGTGCATGTAATTAATCAAGAATGGCGTAGGTGTCCAGTTTGAGCGAATTTAACTGAATGGGGCACCTGTTACTGTACTGAGTGGACAATGAGATGATCACGCTCTAATGACGTAACAAAAAAAATCGCGCGGAGAACCAATTGCAAACGAAAATTTTGATATTGCTACGGTTACCGAAATGAATTTTATGCTGGAAAGCTTTCCAAATTCTACGGTGGTTAACCAATCAATTTGATAATTTGAAAATGGAAAGGATTATATCATTTATATGAAAATCAATCTTGAGAAGTTTTGTTTTAAGAAGACAGCAGTGGTCGACTGAGTTTTTCTCACATGCAGAGAAAAACCCTGAGAAAAAGATGAGTTCCCGGATTCTCTTTGCTAAAAAAAGTACCCCCTCCCCCTACCCCACTCCTACTTTGGAACCGCCCCTGAAACAGGGAACGCGTTTCCTTTTTTTATCCCGTTGTTTGGGTTTTCAAGCTTATATTGTGCCTGTATATGTAAACTACTGAAATGATTATATGTTTAGCGTTTTTCAGTTGTTATGTATATTTTTACCTTGTTATGGATAATCTCTCTTTAAGGTGACATTTATAAAAGTATATATCTTGCGACGTTTTTAATGAATGGATCGGGAAAACTTTTAAGTTCATACACTCATGGTAATTTTATACTTTTTGAAATTTTTGTATTGTTAGCGGTGAATATGTTAACGTTATTAAAAGCAATTTTCTTTCTTAATTATCCACGTTTAGTACTAAAAGCCTTAAAATCTGCCATCTCGTTGGCTGTTGTCTTTGCTTTTTTTAAGACTGATTTAAGCGAGTCTAATAGCGTTCCAGGGTGGATTTCGGAAAAAAAGTATGACATCTCAAAACAATAATCTACCTCCAACCGTGCACGAAACAAGTGCAAACGAAGACCATGAGATATCCAATAACTTGCTTCCTAATGGCCGACTGCCGTATTTTCCTCGGGGACATGACTTCAAAGCATTATATCACTGCTGTAGATTTTACTGAAGTATTTTCTTGGTTAATTAGAAGAATCATTAAATATTTCCCTGTCAGTTTGTACAAAAAAACTGCGTATGATTTTTTTTTATTATTTTTTTTTGTCATTTCTTACACTTACAGCACTTATTCTCACACAAACCTTTCTGTACAAGCTTACTTCTTATGATGATTAATGTGCTTAACTTGAACGTGGTAACCTTTAATGAAAAAAATCTCTCATTCCGTGTGAGTTGTTAATCGATATTTGTGATGGGTCGTTTTATCATAAAAAGTCTCTTATCAGAATTTCTTCAAAATCCTCTAATTAATATTCAATCTTGTTCATTTTCAGGCAAACTACTTGGCCACGAGCAAACCTACCACAAATCATGGATTAGCTGTATTTTTCGGAACTTTCGAGTTGTTCATTTTTCTATTTCATTTAATCACTTTGAAGAAAACTGATTTTTAGTTTACGTGCAAAATTAAGGATTTACGTTAAATCGTTTCATTTCCTCGGTGAATAATGTAATCTTCAAGCATTCAGCTTTACAATTACGCAGGCCTGTTTTAATTTTGCGACATTCATTTTAACACCCATTTGGTCGTACTATTGTAGTTATTCCATGCTTGCCCAGTTCTGTAATTTAACTCTCTCCTTTGTCTTTTTGCTGCAGTAGTTTGAAAAATGGTCCTTCCCTACGGCAGGATGGAAGAAAACTTGATGTGTGTTCTCTCGTGGCGGTTGTCATTACTAAAGCGAAAATTGCCTTTAACACAGGATGACTTAATATTCTCTATATATCATAATTCTTTTATCTTAAATGTTCTTTAATGCATCATAAAGGTCGAGCGGTACGTTTTGTAAAAAAATAAAAATCGTGATGTGCAGCGTGTTATGAGAAAAACAAACACAAAGAGAAGTCGCTAGCGCATAAATTTACAAAGACAACTCAACCTATACAGTATATCTATATTTCCTCCCCATGAGAAATGCAGTCTTCCTTAGGTCATGCGGGCCAAACCAGTCTTATGCTGGAAGAAATGAAAAAGGAAAAGAGGTGTCGCCCGAAAGGATTACGAAGGACGAGGGAACAGTGCAACCCTGGGAGAACTCTTTAAATTATACGATGAAGCGCGCTAAACAGCTGTGAATAATTCAATTTCATGCCGCATCTCATCAAAAGTTCAAGTAATGTTTTCCGAGCCAAACTAGTGAAATCACCTGCCGATTACGAACAAACAATGCTCCAATTGTATGAGCAGTGACGTTTGCATACTAAACTACGAGTACAATTAATTCACTTATTTACTATGGATAGGCGAGGCGGATGGACGATAAAAGCATTTAAATTGTGCCAAGAAGTCCGGCGTTTACAGCAAACGAGCGGTTTGTTGTAAAAAAACAAAATCAGTGTTCCCCGAGCAAACGGCTCTCAGGTAAGGACCTCAATCTGTTGTGTTAATGAATGAAGTTGCAATTGACTCGGCGAATGTAGCGCAAAGATTTTATCGGTCAAGTTGGACGTGTTTGTGAAATCGATCAGCTTCACATTGTAGAGATGTTTTGAATGAATTTCAAATGGCTAGTATTTATTTTCAGTTAGGCTTCATAATGAAGCCTTGAAAGGCAAGAGTCGGCAGTAGTTTCGATTATGAATGGTCAGTAATGTACAGTTTTTCCGGTATTTTTTAGAATTAAGGTGATTTTTGCAGTTGCCTGGGACTTGCTGTGGCCTAAATAACACGACTCTCTGGTAGCGGAGACCCGTAAGTATTCTCGCTTACTAAAGCAGTGACTAACTTGAAAGATATCGCCTGATATACCACTTTGAATAAAAAATAAGCGGCATATTTATCGACCTTCATTGCGGTTTACTTACACTGAACTTAGTACACTAGTGTGGATCTCTTTCTACTGACCAAAGCCTTTATACGCTCGCTGCATGGGGGATGATTTGGAAGGTTAAAGCAATATTCGCATAATACATTATGTTTGGGCTAAGTTAAAATTTTTGTATACTTTGTTTTCTGGCCTTGTTACTCCCCGGTGTTAAAATGGCACAGTTCGTCAGTCGCGGTAAAAACTGCGCTGAATTTAGTCAAGGTCTCACCACACTGGCGATATGATCGTCTTTCTCGCAGTTTGCATTCGACCCAGAGAAGCTTAATTGAATTTCAATTCCAAATAATATGCTCGGGCAAGCCACTGATATTAAACGCTTTTAGTGATGCACATCACGTTAAATAGTATAGGCATACTTTTCCAAGTAAGAAGTATTCTTATCTAAAATGTTTAAAAGACGTTAATTTCCCTCCATGAAGTTTCGTTTTGTTTACTTTGCAATTTCTTGTTTACTGCCTGCCATTACCAAACTAATTACAAGCTCTCAGTCAAACGAAGTACGTAGTAAGTGATTCTATTTGCCCTCCGGGTGATTTTTTTTCTTCGCAATGTGCTAAAAACCGACTAAAACGTTGATTGCTATTGTCAATTTCGATGCCAAACTAACCTCCCGCCATTTGAAAACGCGCTTGTCACTCCGGCATTACTTGTTCTCTTGAAAATCTGCCATGGAATAAATTATGCATAAGTGATTTTTTTACAGCAGGTGAATCAACACAAAAGATGACATTAAGAAGATGTTCTTTTTGCAAACAAAAAACTGGAAATTGGGCACTTTCGAGATATTGTGCTTTTGAAATCTACAGATGTCGACTGACTGCAGGGTAAATACGGGATGGACAATGGCATAGATATCAGTATAGTTTGAATTGCCAACAGGCCTTTTCTTAAATTATGAAAAATAAAGGGAGGAAAAAAACGAACAATGAATTCAAATGTTTTTGTCATGGAGCGAATGATTGATGTTGACATTGACAATTGAATATCAATATTTAATGTGAGTTAAACTCCGGTATTCCCTGCAGGGGCACAGAGGCCGAAAGTTGCATTCTGCTTGCCTCAAAA
The DNA here is from genome assembly GCA_019787425.1 of Platygyra sinensis. Classification (NCBI taxonomy): domain Eukaryota; kingdom Metazoa; phylum Cnidaria; class Anthozoa; order Scleractinia; family Merulinidae; genus Platygyra; species Platygyra sinensis. The sequence continues at coordinate 3,554 of JAHPZR010048854.1, read as the reverse complement.
TCTCGAGCAATTCAGCCAGATATCCTTCTTATCATTTTCATTCTATTTTTAAATGGTTCGCTCGATAGAATCTGTTTCATAACCCTTGTCCGTCTAAACCTTGCGACCTCTGATATTGCGAGATTTTAATGGCATTTGTCAGCAAGTGCCAAACTGATAAAACTACCACCAAAATCTCAAATCGAAACCGTCACACAATGGAAGTGCTCCATTAAAACAAATCTGACAAAAATCTATCGTAGAGGCATCAAAACAATAGACCAACGAACGAAGTTTACTTTAAATATAACGCCTATCAAACCCTCTACAGCTGGCTGCTAATTCATGTGTTTTGTTCTTTCCGAGCTTAAGGACTTTCGTTGTATGAAGGGCGGGAAACCATGCAGGTAAACTAAAGAAAAATGTGTCAAACATTCCTAAGACTTAACTGAAGTTACCATGGTTAGGAATGTTAAGCTTTGTGTTCTCTCGTCAGGAAAATGAAAACAAACACAATGAACATGTACATTATGAATCAAGAATGGTTGTATAGGAGTGGTTTTGGTTGTCGAAAACAAGTGATCTACGCCCTGGGATCTACGCGTAGCACTTGTTTTCAAAACTAGATGAGACATGTTAGCCCGGAACGTTTTCGGGCTCAAATCCTCAGCAAAATACAACGACATCTTACACATGGTTTAGTTAAATGTATTTAACGATATAAAAAAGAACGCAAACAGCAAATTATTGAATACAAACTGTCAAAGTTGCCTATCTGCAACTCACAGAAGACAAACATTGATATTAATATACTGTCAACGTTACTAGATATAGTTTTGACAAGTGTTAAATTAGAGCCTGCCTTTTCTAGGTGGTTCAGAAAGACGAACCGACACCATATAGAATAGCCCTTTTCACGGTTAACCTTGTTCATTTGCATTACAATGAAATCTAGCATGTATGCGAGGCAATTTCGGGCTATTTTGCAGTTTTAGCCCGAAATTACCTCGCATCCACGTTGGTTGGATTACATTGTAATGCAGATGAGAAAAATTAACCGTGAAAAGGGCTATCTTAAAGAAACGCACCCTACTTCCTAGCTTGAGATTGAATATCGACGGGTTGATAGCTGTATCAGTAAATTCTAATCAAAATAGCTGTAATTTTAATGCATCAAAGGGTTAAAACTTCTTATATGCCCTGCCCAAAATCACTTTTTTATTGCAATGTCATCATTTGTCGGGAAACCTAAGGAGACGTCTAAGGAGAGTACTAAATTGTGGTTTGGTGTTTGTCCTCTTGGAAAACAATACACCGTGTTCCGTACTGCGCTCGCGCACTAGTACGTCTTTTTTTAGAATCAAAACGGGAACTCCTTTGCTCGATGGTTGTCAAAGAGAGCGTGTATGAGTCACGTACACCAGTTTTAAACCGATGCCGGTCGTGCACTGTAATACATGGCTAACAAACTTTTCGGTTTCCTGACAAATATTTGCACGGGTTCATGCGGGTACGTCATATCACGGCTCGCCGAGAGTCTAATATTTTTAAGTGTCACCACAACAGGCAGTGCACTTTGGACAAATATAAAATTTAATTCTTGAAGCCCGGGGTGATATGTACCAGATGAGGCGATATGTACCTTCTCCTCTAAAAACACTGAAGACAAAAATATGGGAAACGAATTTCTTGATTTTTCTTAGTTTGAGGTAATTAGTGACCAATATAACACTGTGTACACAGGCTGAACTCGGTGAGAAAATGTGATCAATAGTCAATACTATCAATAAGAAAAGAATCTAGGCGAACAAGACAGTTGGAAATGTATAAAGGCCACTAGTGACAAGGTCAAGGCCGGCAAGTTTTAGCCGCTTTCCGTTTGTGTTGGTCAGATGTTCAAATAGAAAATAAAATTCATTATCAAAATTATTTTTAAAACGAAATTTGTACACTGTAATTTAAAAGCATTTATTTCCAATATCATCCTTTCAAAGTAATTGCTAGAATTCCTTTTCTTTATCTAATTCAAACTATTTAAGTGATTCCGTTCCTGAATTTTGCTCCCAAACCAAGTCGTCAGGCTCGGTTTGTAGGCGTTGAAAAGACTAAAATCAGATTTTATATCAACGCATAGATGTAGGGTGTGTGAAGGGAATAAAGAGGGTGAGTTTCTAAAGAAACTGTGGTGCTGCTTCGGTGGGTAGTATTACAAGATACTTTGGTTTTATCAACTGGGTTGATAATGTGAATTGGCCAGTAGTCACGCACCTCTTCGGAACCTCTAATTATATTTGCTCCCGGACTCATCCACCTCTATTGTTTTCAGGACTAGGGCCATTGTTTCTGTTGTTCATTCTATTGTTTTTTATTTTCTCGGCCAATCCTGTTCAACCTTACGAGAGGTGCGTGGCGCCTAATTGGCCACCATAAAGAGATTCGAAAGTTGACGTTTCGCACGTCGGCCTCTCGTCGGAACGAATCAAGAAATTGTGTGTGGTTTGCATCCAGAATGATGGAGCTACTCTGTTTGTTGGTGCATGGTAACGTGACAAACAACAATAAATTAGTTGAATGAGTAACATTCGTAGATACCGTGAGAATTAAGCCAGTGCCGATTTGAAAAATAAATTTCTGTTCTGGAGTTTTGCGGCTTTCCGTACTTTAAATGCGTTTTTGTCGTCTTTCTCTAAGTTACCAAAGTGTTCTCGGAATCGCATCGCCTGGGCGTCTCTCCCTGTTTCGCCGATGTATAACTTTTTGCAACGAGTGCCAGTTGTGTAGAAGGATTGAAAGGAAACCTACTTCGAGTGTGAAAGGGGTGGGCTGAAATGTACTTGCTTGGACTTTACTAAGTTCGTTGATCAAGGAAACCGAAATCATGTGCAGCGGTGCTACAATTCTGGTAAACGGACGGACGAATAATTTGCTTGAATTTTCATTTTCATGGACAACTCAAACCATTGCTTTTCATATCACCCGACACCCGAATGTGATTCTGCAAATTGCAAACCAGCTGCTGTTTCAAGTTACAACCAGGCCATTTCTTTGCACCCGAAGTGAACAACTCCGTTGAACATTGGACGAGTCACACAGAAATGTAAGGAAATGTCCGTGCTTGTTTTTGAACCCAAATAAGGGCTAGTTAATGCATTTCTTATCTTTCGGATGTCACGTTCAAGGGATGTTGCTAAGTTCTTTCATTTGGGAGGGTTCGGCTAAGCTGCCGACAAAAAAAATAAACCGGGGCCGGGTGAAAAAAATCAGTTCAAGTTAAGTGGAATTTGAAAATTAAAACTGTAGAAACACTCGCCTCATCAGTGTTTCTGCAAAAATTTTGCCAGATCGATTCAAGCCAATTATAAGCATGAATTATATGAACCATAAAGTTTTCAGGTGTCCTAGTGATAAATGAAATTTCCCTGTTAAGTTAAGTTCTGAACAAATCATCAGCGAAAATAACATTTTAGAACTTACAATGCATGTTAATCAATTTCAAATTTCCGGGACATTTACAGAGGCGCTTCCTTTTAAAAATAACAACGCCTCTTGCTATCATTAAGGCGGAAAATTATCAA
>JAHPZR010048851.1:10000-18479 GCA_019787425.1 Platygyra sinensis | reverse complement strand
CCAATTATTAGCATTCTTGTAGGATTCCGCCAGCGCCTGCATCAGCACTTCATCTGCGCGCTCCTCGTCATCACTAGAAGGGTGTTGTCCCATAGATTTGGATGTAACCAGTGACTGCCAAAGTTGATCGCTCTGATTTGGTGCTACTTCGTCTAACACAGCATCAACTGCTTGTTTTGCTTTACGTGTGTGACGACGCTTTGTTCGTTCGCTAGCCTCTTCCCATTGAGTCTTCATAGGATGTCTCACAGGACTGATGTCCCTGCTTTCTAGAAAGTAATTTAACTTTTCAAGTGGTTTCCATTCTGGTGTGAGTGGATCATCTACGTCTGTTGGGGAGTAGATACTTGTTGCTGGAGTCTGAGGGTCGAGGAGAAAGAGAGACGAAGGTGTGCTTTCAGCCGGTGGACTTCCCGATGTACTAATGTTTGTTTCATCCTGTAGTAAATTGATGTAATTAAACAGTTAACCTAGAAAGAAACCTCCTCTTATTTATAAAGGATCTGAATGGTAAATGCATAAGCCATACATTTGACACATGAAATGCAGGGAACCAATAACTGCAGTGTTCGAGAACAAACTTTGTTTAATTAGGGCTTGTTTACAAGGAGAGAGGGTTTTTTTCTTCGTCGTGTTTACAAGGCAGCTAGAGTTACCCAAGTAGGCGGGTTACCCTATCGGCGTACTAAAATTTACATGGCAGGCGGTTTAACTTTTTCCAGGTAGGTTTAACCCGCCTCCCCGGGTTAACTTTCTAATTATATTCAGACCCTTTGAGTGTAAACGCGATTGCCCCCCAGCTAGGGTCAACCTGCTTGCTAGGGTAACCCCTCTTATTTGTAAGCAGGCCTTTTAGAGTTTGGTTAGTTTTTAAAAGGGCGGGGGTAGCAAATGATAGTGTTACTGTTTCTCAAACTGGTTTTCCGTCATCAATGCTTGAAAGTCAACCCATATTCTCTTACCAAAGACAGCTTTTCCATTTGACACGTGACTTGGCTTTCCTCAAAAGCCACTTGTGGAGTTACTGTCTCAGTTTTCATTTCGCTCAACATTTTCCTGCATTTAGGGCCTACGCCTACGATCAAAATAAACAAAGCACAATTTTAATTATAATTGTGAATACCCAATTAAAATTAGCCTGTTTCTGGTGTCTCTTTTGGTTAACTTAGAAAGAGACAGCGCAAAAATATGCGAAATAAAAAAATCGCGTACGAGAAAATGAATAAGGGAAGTGTAAGTGTACAGCGCGGGAAATCTCCTCGCCCCAAGCCCCTTTCCAATTTTGCTATCATCATCTTCGCGCCAGCGTGCTGCAGCCTGAAGGCCTGCAATTGAAAAGCCTTTATTGAAACAGTTCTAGACAAACCTACAATAAAAACAAACCATCACCATTTCTGAGGTTTCTAAGGTGGAATCCTCGTTGCCGTGTTAATTACGGTTTATTTATAACGAAATAATAAAACACGGTATTGCATCTCAAATGAACAAAACTTAGAACTCTGATAAAACATCCATTTTACTGACACTTTCGTCGAGAATAAGAACAATGGTGATATTCTTATTTTAAAGAGTACAAACCTGAGCCAACAGCAAGAAAAACTCCAGTTTCCTGTAACACTGCGTAGGAGCCCGCCTTGCTTAAACCTCTATCTGCTTTTGGTCTTTTGCTGATATCCTCGCTATGACAAGATATTATTGAAGGCACTTTACACTTGTCCGGAACTCGACGTGTCCATCCAATACCAAGCGATGCTCTATGTGCTGGACATACTGTCATCTGCTCAATATTTCGAGGAAAGGAGAAGATGGATGCTCTCGCTAGAATTAACTCAACTTCATTATCTATGCCTTGAAACGCAAACATCGCCTTGTGGCCGGTTACATCCCGCTGACAGCTAAGTAATGGAATACGTTCCTCTGCTCTATTCCTGTCTCTTCTGTCGTGACCACATTGGCCTCCCACAATCGATAGAAATGAACAAGTATTGTCCATGTTCCTAGATGGTTTCAACTAGTTTCCGTGTTTTCAACTCTTTAGTTTATTGACTCAGATATCAAAAACTGACTGTTTCAAAATTAAATTAAATACTAGCCAGACTATATCTTTTTCAGAGTATTTAATCGTAATGACACAAACAATTATGTAATGCTCGAAATGTCTATAGTAAGAGGTTTTGTAAACAATGCTGTTTTTTTTTTTGCTAATATTAACAATCACCAGGAGCGCGGACGGAAGGATTTTGCTTTTTGTCACGTAACACCACTCCTTATCTGTTATCTCATCAATTTGCACTGTTGTAACTAATTTAGAGAGTGGCAATATCGATCGGATTCATTTAGAACGCCAATAAATCTTGGCTCAATTTGATGTTTGTATTGAGATGTCGTATTTAAGAAATATATCAAATTTCGCCTTGGAAAATGTAATCGTTCCGCTTCAAGAAGTAAAGGGACGTTATATAATTATTCAAAATGTCTCGTATTTCAACCAATTCGTTTTCAACTTCGGCGGGTTCGCGTGAAGAACAAATTGAATTACCACAGTCACTTAAGTGAGTGCCGGTCTGAAAGACTTGCCTATATGTGGGTAAACCAATAAACATCGGCATGATTATAGTAAAGAGCACAGCGCTTGAAATGAGAACTCTCATAAAAAATCGGCATAAGAAAATATTTTCGATTATATCTTAATTTTGTAAAAGGAAGTTTTTAATTTTTTGAGACCTCCATACCAGCCTTGGAGTTTTGCTCTTGGTACTGCTAAACTATATGTGGAGTCGTAGACGGGAACACTGTTTAAATAAAAAATTAAATTGACGACTTGACGAACAATAAAAAAACAACAAATAAAAACGATTTGATGAACAGTCGAATTTTGAAGAAAAAATGTAGAAAAATAACAAAATGTCTACTTAAAGTGCAATCTAAAACAATGGAAACAAGGTCCTTTTTCGCGTCGATGTTTCTCTACATTCTCCCGGTGGGAATTATTTTGTTCCGTCACGCAACCGTGACTATAGCTATCAAAGTCATATGCTTCGTTGGCTACTGGAACATTTAGCTGTAAATTACAATGAACTTTTTGAAAGCTTTAAGACTGAAACTGTACAAGATGTAAAAATTGGATCGAAAAGAAAGGATCGGTGGAATCTAATTAATAGTTCTGATAAGTGATCGATTTAATGATGCTGAATGATGTAAGAAGGTTCGACCAACACTGCATTGAGTTCGTTGAGCATTGGGAAGAAGAAGGATAACCAGGAAGCAAATTGTCCGGGACAACGTTAAAGTCAACAAGAAAAGGGAACGACATTAAGGTAATTTTGTCAACACAAATCTGTTAACAAGTTCTTGCGAGTTAAGTAGTAAGGTCTTGCGAGAGTAGCGGCAAGCCGTCGTAAACACCAACAAACCGCCACTTATGGTCTCATATTTCAACCAAATTTTGTTCAACTTCGGAGAGTGCGTGTGAAGCGAAAACTGAATTACCCAAGTCAGTTTTTACATATGTTGTAGTTCAATGCTTAAAGACCGTATGGCTTGAGTCTCAGGGTAAACCAAGGTGTAGCACATGCCTAAAATTTTAATCGCGACTGTCAGCTAAAATATAAATTTTTGCCTGTTAAGAATAAAGCAGTTCTAAAATATTATTGTTTGCCGTCCAGATTACTGTTAAGTTGAATATTTACCATCAAACTATAAGTAAAACCCTATATGAACTAAAGTAGCGGAAGATATTTTAGCTCGCTTTCTTCCTTTTTGCGTGCAAAAGAAGTTTTGAGAACGGCCCATTTCTTCTGAAATTTTGGCTGTTTTGAAGTTGCCGACAGCGAAAATAGATTTTATCGATTTCCTCCAAATTGAAGCGGCCTTTCTGAAAACAAACTACATCACGTTTAGTTACTTACCAGTACCTATCGATAAGCAAAATATGAGCGAAAAAAAAAATTTCACTCTGGCCGTTGGTTGCTTAATTTTTATAGGCATTTACTCTTAATAGCTTACAAATGTGCATGTTTGTTGGGACCTACAAAGATGACATCTGCGTGCAATGCACAGTTAACAAACGTAAAATTCGAGGCAGCCTTGAGCAAATCTTTTGGACATTTTCTTCGTCTCTCTGGTTTGAAGCAAAAGCAGTTGTTGATCCTTGCTGTAGAAAGTTGGGTGATCTCCGTGAAGATCTGGCCGTTGCAATTTCTTTATCGCTTGAGGCGATCGTGTTTACATCTTTATTGCGTTTTGCTCACCAGTCGCCGTTCGAACAACTGTAGGTCGTTTAGAATATGTCATTTTAAAGTTATGTGTTTAGTTACCTGGCCATGAATGCAAGCGAGGCTGAAGGTGACCTTGCTTTGATACAGACCTTTCTGCTTTTTTATGTAAATACAAGCTAGTTAGCATAAGAACAACTTGATTTACACAACTAAAGCATTAAGGTCTTGGTGTAGTGGAATGATTGGGTGAATGTACCAATTTCTTCAAAGGTTCATTGCTACGGCTTGTTATCAGAGTACAGGTGTGAACAATACAAACGACTTGTCCGAGACAAGAAAGGCAAGACAATAGGCCATTTCCGAATTACCTCTAGCCTCTTTTTCAAACCGAGTCTTGGTGCTCATCCTTTCATATAAAAATGAGTTTAATTTTCATGTGAATGAAAACTCATTTTCATATAAAAGGATGAGCACCAAGACTCGGTGTGAAAAAGAGGCTAAAGGTAATTCAGAAATGGCCTATTCAGAAAAAATTCATTCCACCATTAATGTCCCAGCTTTTCAACTTAGGGAGCCAAAACCACACTTTCTTAACCAGCGTTAGAATGTTATCAAAAGCCGAAACATTAGCGCGGCGAAAAAAAAAACTTCAATTTTGACAGGTCTACATTACTTACTTGACTGATTTGTAACGGACGGGCAGATCACCAAGGCGTGAAACGACGCATCGAAAACAATGTCTAAAAGTTCCCCCGCGCTCCCACTCACTTCACTCGCGGAATTCTTACTTTCACAGCTCGCTTCGCTAATTTGTCCCCCCCTCCCCCACCCCCCACCCTTCCTTCCTCTCCATGGGAGCCTTCTCTTACGCTAGCAAACTCTTTCCCGCAAACTCGCGTCAAATAACAACGCACGGTAATTTCCCACATGGCGGACCTATTTAGTGCAGTTGTACTCGCGTAGAGCATTGAAACAGAAGAAGAAAAGGAAAGAAACAGAAAGCGGTGGAGGAATAGAAAAGTTTCATCGAAAGCAAGTTTGTCCCCTAGCTCCTCCGTTTTCTTTTGTTTGTTTTTAGCTTCTTTGTACGCTAAAAACGAAATGTCCCACACAGCCGGACAATTGTGAAACCCTTCGATAAATTTAAAGTTGAATTGCGTAGCCCATTTTGTGTAGTGCCAAGTGAATATATCACCTGACTAGAGCCCTTGTTTTGATTGGTTGACAGTTACCAACACGTTTGTCCATCGCTCACACGTCAGGTACAAGTTTACCAAAACAAAAAAGTTGGTAAAAAAGATCAAGAAACAGAACGGTAAGTTCTATTTGTTGCCAACTGTTTGCAAACGTGATTGCCGACTGTTTTTGTGCCCTCATACAAATCAACTCAAATTTTCAACGAGTTTGCGAACTTTAGTTTGCCGTGTGAAGGCCGCTTTATAAAACAACCGCAGACAAAGTTACAATAGGGACCTTACGCGAACTAAACGTAAGGTTTAATGAGCACAACAATGGCTGTGCACGTGCGTTCTAATTTTTGGTTCATTTAGTTTTACTCTCATCTGCCAATCGCAACATCAAATGACCAATTTCCAAGGTTTTTGACAACAGGACAAAACTACCGCTAATTTTTCGTAATTCTATTTGGAACTGAACGCATGCGCAGAATATTCAGCAAAGGCAAGTTTTAACACCGACTAACACACTGAATATATCTTTATGATCCTTGTCGTCGCCGTCACCGTCGTACATGCGTAAGGTCCGTAATGTAACTCACAAGCCGTCCACCGGCATCAGGATATATTTTTGAATCTGCAACTTTTTCTTTTCGGATCAAAATGTCCCCGTCCACATGTTATCGTTGCGGATTTATTATTTTACCAGTCTAATAATTCGCCCTATGCGTTGTGGACGAAGCTTTATCCGGAAGGAAAAAGTTGTGGATTAAAAATAGCCGGATTCGTGGACAGCACCTCACTGGACGATGCGGGAAGACTAGTAGTCCCATGGGCCAAGACCCCCAAAATAGGGTTTTTTGTACCAATTGGAGGGACCAGTGCTATCATGGATTTTTTAATCTACAATTATTGAAGTTTACGAAAATCCATGATATCAACGCTGAATCGGTAGCTTTATTGGTGAAATGACCTGAAAATTGACGGGGGTGGGGTCTCCAGTAGGATAAAAAATCTGGCAATCTTGCATAATGCTCAACATTAAAAAATTAATATCTTTGGACCATGATACCCGCAGGAAGTGAAACTTGGATATATTATAAATATCTATTTGAATTTTCTTTTCTGGAAGTTTCGTGTGTTTATTTTGTTGCCATGGCAACGAATGCCGTAGAAACGACAGTTTTCACCATTGGGTGCTTGTTTCCACACATAGCGAAATCATGAAGCTTGTTTTGAAACTTTGACAATGATGCCCCAAATTCCATGTTTCAATTTAATAAGTATTCAAATAAGATATTACAAGATAAAGTGATTTCAGTAAAATAACGCTTCACAGTGAACATGGAAACTTGTCAGACGTTCAACCACTCCGGATGACAACTGGTAGGCTTCCCTGCCACAGGTGACCACGAGCGTCTTTCGTGATAATTTGTCATTCCTTAGTCACAAAGACTATCAAAGCCTGCTTGTTCCGTGAACCGCTACAGGAATTTTCTCCATTGTCTGACTTGGACTTGGCGGATCTGCTTGGAGGTTTACGAAACTCGCTTCGCTAAACCTTCTCCTCTGTTCTCTCGTTTCGCGCTCTTTATTGAGTCGTCTCGGTAATCAACCAATACGACATCAATTTCTGTCCGGTCGAAGTGGCCTTCGTTTAACGCCATGCTAAGTAGAGACTCGGCAATCTCAGCAAATGTTTTTCTGGCCAACCCTTTAGACAGGCCATCTGATAGGTGCGGAAAAAAAAATGAAAAATTATGCGGAAATTTTCGCAATAATTATGCGGAAGAAAGTGACGATTATGCGGGAAAGATGCCAGATTATGCGGAAATTTCTAAATTAATAAAGTTGTTCCCTTGGCTTTTTCAAACGTATAAAATACTTGATACCGCTTACCGAGAATTTAACTCCTGCATGACATGTTTGACCTTTGTGCTGCCATTCAGTGGACAGCTATTTCTTCGTTCAACACAGTTTTTCTACTACAAATTTTTTGTCCGAAGCTTAGTAACCAGGCGTTGAATGGGACGAGGAAAACTGGATACCAGAGGTCTGAAAAACTAGAACCCAGGCCCATCAACAGAATGTGCATGGAACGCCTGGAGGTTTAAAAATTGTTTACGAACGAAAAGGCCTGTTTTGGTCGCTGTTTTAGGTGAATAACTTTATCAAAATAATCTTCGCTAATGTCTTCGCTACTTTTGCTTCTGAGAATGAATAAAGCAGTTGCTTTCTCGCTCATATGTGGCAATTTTTTCTAGTTTTATGCGGAAAAAATGCCCCAAGGACTGCGGAGGATGCGGAAGTAGGCGAATTATGCGGAGTCCGCACCCACCGCATCCTGTCAGATCCCTGTTTAGACGTTGAACTAAAGCCATGCCATCTATTAAGCATGCTGATAGTTGGGGAATAACATATGCAAGTTCGGGGCTTAAGGGATTTAGCCAAGTATCTTGAAGTAATGAAATTATGTTCTTAACGTCAGTTGCTTCGCGCGTGATCCTTGAACGATGTAAGTCATTGTGTTTCGGAGAAAAGCTGTTGATATGCAGCATGTCCCTAAGTTGCCTGAGGATTGTGCTTCGATATTTCGCCACCAAATAGTACTTGCACACGGCATTGGGTTTTAGGTTGAACCCTTTCCTGCCTCCTGAGGTGTGAGTGTCCTTATTTACTGTCTCTTCACACGTTTGGTCAACAGGTAGTCTCCCAAAAGGATTGCTGTTGCCTAGCTCAACAGAAAGTTCTCCCGAACTTACATACTTGAACACGTCTGGGTGCTCCTCGGGAAGATGGGACATTTCCAAGAGATACGCAGAGAGGTACCTGGCGTAACTGACATTATCATAAGCGAAGCACTAGGGGACAATTCCTCTGAGAGAAGAGAGGTACATTGACCAGTTTCCCTCCCTAGTCGCTCTTATCACTGTTATCAGTTCCAGTAGCACCTCGACCATGTCAGCATACGACATCCAAAACTTCGAAAGCTTTCCGTGACCATGATGAAGGTGGTTTGAATACTACAGAAATAGCTGCGAGATCTCTTGAAATAAGGGACTTCTCATGACGTCCTTAAACTCCGGT
>JAHPZR010048851.1:0-5000 GCA_019787425.1 Platygyra sinensis | reverse complement strand
TTAAACTTCTCTTCGTAACCATGAAGTCAGCATACCAATCTTCGAGCAGGAGAGACCTGGCTTTTTGGCGGTTTTACCTCTCTAGCTGTCATGCGAGCCATGCAGACAAAAATGAATAAGAAGAAATCTTAGCTCCCAAAGGCTAGGCTAATGTAAAAATGAAAAATAGAACAAATACGGATAACATTAAATGAAAGCTGTCCACTATGGCCGGTTGTGATTCGTCATCACTTTTGATTTAAACCTCTCTTCCTAACCATGAAGTCAGCATATCAATCTTCGATCAGGAGAGACCTGGCTTTTTGGCAGTTTGACCTCTCTAGCTGTCATGCGAGCCATGCAGAGAAAAATGGACAAGAAAAAAAATAGTAGCTTACAAAGGCTACACTAATGCAAAAAACCGAGAAAAATAGAACAAATACGGATAACATTAAATGAAAGCTGTCCACTATGGGCGGTTTTGTTCCGTCACCTTTGATTTAAGCCTCTTCTCCTAACCATGAAGTCAGCATATCAATCTTCGAGCAGAAGAGATGTGCCTTTTTGGCAGTTTTACCTCTCTAGCTGTCATGCCAGACATGCAGAAAAACATGCATTAGAAGAAATAGTAGCTCACTAAGCTAGGCTAATGTAAAAAAGAGAAATAGAACAAATACGGATAACATTAAATGCAAGCTGTCCACTACGGCTCATTAGGGCGCTGGGTAACCAGCCAGTTCAACTGAGGCGTTCTACTGTTTTCCTTTGTACTCCTCCAGCCAATCTTGCACCTCTGGCAAAACATAGTTGTACGGACCCCATCCGCCCTCGTACACGATTTCTCCGTGTTGTATAATGAACAATCTCTCGGGGAACGCACCATAAGCTTCTGTGGCCTTGTTATCCAACATGTCCACCATGATTGGAACAGGACAGCCACTGGATTGTTTCAACTTCTCTGCAGCTTCACAGCGGTCCTCTAAACTCTTATGCTGTCTAATTTCAATATTGTTCTGTGGAAGAGGAAGAAGAAAGAAAAGAATTTTTTAGTCTGCCGGTCAGAGTCCGCACGCATTAATATCTGATTTTTGGTCCTTTGGTCTTATTACGTCATCGACGCCGTGTTGAATGATATCAACAAAAGATTTCTGATAACTTTTGGTTTTCTGTTTATAGTGATCCATTTCGGATAAGATTGTTATTGTTATTATAACCCTTATATCAGATTTGTATATATATTTAATATTTAGCGGGAACGAATGCGAGAATCTATAAAGTGGAACAACTATCCCCGGGGCAAAATCTAGTCGGTCCGTTTTGTATTGAAATCCCAAAGTGCAAATCAATCACATGGAACAAACATTTTTTCTCGTGTCAAAATTAGAATTTGTAATAAGAAGTTCAAACTTTCAATTTTGCTCTATTTACAATACTTTTCTTGGGTTTCATTTTCTTCGTTTCTCTTTCTTAGTGGAGCCCAGCTCGAAAAGTAAGTCAGTAATTACTGGTATTAAATTATTTTAACAGTTATAGAGTAGCTATGAACCAGCATATGGCATGCATACGTTTGTTACCAAAAGGGCACGAAAACTAAAATCACTCACATTCCACCGCCATTCATCAGTCGGGTGAGCTTCACAAATGTAGACAATGAGAAAATCTGCGACGTCTTCAAAATCCCGAACAACCTTGGTGAAGTTGTCCCTGAGATTGATAAAAAATGGTGGTCAGGTATAGCTACCGAAGTTGACAACCAATGGTCGGCTACCTCTGGCGAAATCCAGCAGTCTGCACTCTTTCCCGTCAGTCGAAACTAGCTTGCAGTTTGGAGCAGGAGTGCCAAGTCGAGCAGTCTTCTTTACATCGCCCAATACTATCTTTAAGATAACCTTCAGCATCTTGTTACTGCCATAAGTATCCCAGAAATTCTGGTATGGAACCAGTACGTGTCGTTCCTCGAACTCTTGGATGCGTTCTTTAACGTAGGGAAGAGTCGAACCGATTTTCAACAATCCAACCAGAATGGTGTATTTCAAAGTTGTTATGCCCAACAGTACTTGGCGACTCAGCTCCGCCAACATGTTAGCGCGCGGCACTGATGGCAAAATCAAATGCGGCTTCAGTGGATAAACCTGTTATAAATGACTGTATTGATAAAAAGAAGAATTAGACAATCAACATTGTCAGGATGTTTGTAATCAAGCGTTGAGGTGAATGTGTTTGTCATATCGTGGGAGTCACGAAATATTATTGTTTGCTTTCTCTGAGTTGAAGACATTTGTTTCAACTATCAACAAACGAAGAGCATGTGATTAAACAAAAGTTTGCGCTGGTAAAAAGGTAACACCTAGCCTAGTTTTGAAGGTCGCGAAACACAATTTTCGCATCTGCTGTTGCGCCTGAAGGCCCATCTTTGACAATTTCCTGCTGTTAATGTGAGGCGTTGATTTTGAGTGGGGTCTCAAGGCCAAGAGAAAATGACAAATTAAAGAGCGAAAACCGTTACATTACCCTAATCTGATAAATACACTTCAATATTTTGTTTTTTCCTTGATGAAAGACCACGTACCAAATTGAAGTCAATCTAACAGATGGGGTCATGAGCCGACATCTCAACGAAAGCATAGCGAAGATTATTTCACCCAATTTTTTAAAGAAGACCGGCATCACTTGACGAGGTCATGTGCACGTCAGGAATTTCGACTTCTGGCGCCCTGATGTATGTGGGTTTGTTTCACTGACAATAATAGGAAAGCTCAGTTAGTGCTTACAGGACTCAACTTTCCTTGCAATTAAGTTTAGCTTGAATCTAAGTTTAGCCAAGAGAGTGAACCTGATCCCCTATATAGGGGGGTGCTATATAGGTCCTCTAACCAATCCTTCTTAAGTTATTTTTAGCATGGTACCCAGACTTCCAAAGATGTTTCTCGCGCGTTGCGTGGATTTTTTTCGTGGAGGATTTGTTAATACGTGTCGGTTCGTTTCAAAGCGGTGAGTAACTTTCGTTTAAGTAAAGATCAAAGGAGCTTCTATCCTAGCTATGTCTTAATACAACTCGAAACTTAAATGGAAGTTTAAATAAGAGACTGATTTTGTTCCTCTTAAATCAAAGCTTGTTCTTAATTTATTATGGCGATGATATAGAGGAAAGGTCTCGTTCTCGACATGTGAAGAAAACACAAAGCGACAAAACTTTTATCGCCTCAAAACATAACTTCAATGAGCATTTGGTTGTCTTTTGGAGCAATTTCACAAATATAGTGTTCTTCTTTTAGTCCATTTAATTTCATTGAACAAAAAGAATGGTTTGCAATGTTTTCGCGATTTATTCGAAATCAAACATTCATAATTTTTGTTCATGCATATTTCCCTTGCGATACATCGTAATTTCCGAAATTGGCATCAACTTTTCTGTAACAGATCTGGTTGGATTAAAATTCATACTTTACCGATTCTCATTATTTTAGTAAATCTTTTCCATGGAAATATCGATTACCTTAAAAAACACATTCAACCAAGCTTAATATTTTTCCAGCAACTGGTGAAATTTTCACATCGATAAGATCAAGGGATTGTTGGTAAAACGCCAATTAAAAATGCTAGGTGTAGTACAGAAAGAGATGTCAAACGAGCATTTATATACACTGCGATAGACGCGTCCTCAACCCTGTGTGCAAATTGCAACAATCTGGATCGAGACATTTAATCGGCGTACTAGTACAGAATTTGAAAGTAAGATTTCTGCTCCAACAATTTTCACATCTTTCGACTTTCGATTTTCGATTTTCTGGTAAAGGGGAGGTTGGTGTGTATCGTTTTATGTCCAAGCATAATTCGGATCACCATGTGCTTTTTTGTCAAGATCCCTTGTCATACCTTGCCATCGATGCGTCATCACGCATGAAGTTGTAGATGAATCACTGGGTACTGATTTATCACTATGAACAGAATGTGCAGCAGCATTTCTATCTTTTAGATACCCCAGTTGTAGACGTCAGATGTATTAGTTTAACTTTGAGTTTAAAAGACCTACGAATTCATGGAGGAAGGGGGAAGGGGGAAGGGGAAGGGGGAAGGGGAAGGGGGAAGGGGGAAAGAGGAAGGGGCAAGGGGCAAGGAGCAAGGGTTGGAAGGCTTGGGCGCTATCTACCAGCTTTCTTACTAATCAAGCCCCTACCATCTCCGCTCTCCCTATCCCTTGCATGGCCTTGCATGAAACCCCGACCAAACGATTGCAACATTTCAACGCAACAAATCGCAATATTGTCAGGTGCAGCATACTACATGTTGCGAACGTTTGGCCATCCTGTTGCGACTTGTTGTGACAATTAGGTGTTTTTGTCACAAAATGTGACCATTTCAAACGTGAGCCAACAATACACTGCATGTCGCAACAGGGTGACCATACGGGTACAACATGTTTGCACCCTACTGAACAATTTTGGGTTAAGTTGCGCCGTTGAAATGTTCCGATCTTCTGTTCGGGGCTTAAACCAGGGCTGATGGTAGATTGGCTCGGATGGAGTCATACTAAATGTTTTGTATACTGGACTGAGTTCCTAAATGGAAGGCATATGTAAATAAGGCGATTCAAAATAGCTGTACAGTTTTTTTTAAGAATCGAGCCGGAATATTTTTCACAGTCAATTGTGCATGTCTTCGCTCAAGTGATGTAAAAGATCTTATTGTATATATAGCGAGAATCTTAGTTAATAAACCCTGCAAATAGAATTCTATATGTGCTATATTTTCACATGTGAAAAAGCGATACGTCCAATCAACTTCGCGTATAGCATTCTTCACATGTGAAAATATAACCAATCATCGCCCAGAGTAGAATGGATTAGCCAATCAGAGCAAAACACTCAAATGGCTTCCCAGAAGCGTGGTCTTGAAATCAGCGCCCGCTTGAAGTTTGTGTTTTAAAAACATGGCTTCGGCTTCCCGTTTGAGTTGACTTTCGGAAACAGCAGCGGAATGCATCCAACATCTTGATCATTAGAACTTCAGCTTCAGCCAAC
>JAHPZR010048850.1:2500-14239 GCA_019787425.1 Platygyra sinensis | reverse complement strand
GAACTTCACCAACCTGTCGCCTGAAGAGCAGGACAAGTTCATGATGTATATGAACATGTCCAGATTTGTAGAAAGCGATTATATGCTGACAACGGCCTTCTACCAAGACATAAACGAGACGATCAACAATGGAAGTGATCCTACGCTTTTGTTCACAAACGTGTCCATCCATGAGTTCTTCGTTTGGCTGCATTACTACACGACAAACAGAAACACGGTCTTGCCTGATAAAACGAAGATGCCATTCATGGATTTCGCTCATCGAGGCCAAGGCTTCCCCACCTGGCATCGCTTGTACTTGCTCGCTTGGGAAAGAGCCTTACAAGATCTATCTGGCGACGAAAATTATACAATACCATTTTGGGATTGGACCGCGAGTGAAAAATGTGAAATTTGTTCTGATAAGTTACTGGGCAATGTTTCTTCTAACGGCGACGTTGTAGGCAAATATTTTGCGGACTGGACAACGATATGTTATCCCTGGGGAACAAATGTTACGGACGATACGAAACTCTGCGATCCTCACGTCAAAACGGGCAAGTTGAAACGCTCTCCTGTTCAACAAAAACAACCCGACGGGTTGAACGTGACCTTTCCTACCAAGAAAGAAGTTGCGTTCGCTCTGCGCTTTGAAAGGTACGACCTTCCACCCTTTAGCAGAGAGTCAAGCTGCAGTTTCAGAAACCTTCTTGAAGGCTACGCCAACACCACCAGCGGATATCGTTTGGCGCCCGTGTTTTTTGCTGTACACAACGTAGTTCACATTGCGATAGGAGGCGCAATGGGTTCATTCGCAGCAGCGTCCAATGACCCGATCTTTTTCCTTCACCACTGCTTCGTTGATCAAATCTTTGAAAAATGGCTTCGTAAGTTCGAGAAGAACGCCTCTGCTCTCTCTGCTACGGAAGCTCCCATTGGTCATAACAGAGGTGACGTCATCGTGCCCATGTTCCCAGTGTATACTCATGAAGAGCTGTTCTCAGAGTCTTTTTCATTTGGTTATGACTTTGAGGGAGTCGACAAAGACGGTATGTAAATCGTTTCTTCCTGACAATTGGACTTCTGTCTCTTAGTTTTTGTGAGTAGCTGATGCCCATATCATCAAAAATTTTATTTTCTTATCTGATTCTATATATCACTCAATGAACTTCTGCGAAAGAAAAATGCGATTTGGATAAAATGCAATCTTTTTTAGAAGTTTTAAAAACGTTCAAATTTGCCGCCATTTCGGTCCACCATTCGCACCAGTCCTCCCCTGGTTTGGAATGAGTTGTGACGTAGATTGAGGAACACGTGACTTCAGGCTGACTTATTTTCGCTTGTTTTACCTCTGTAAATTAAACTGTGTAGTTCATACCAAATGCTGGAAAGGAGCATTTTGCATAGACTGCGAAGCTAAATTTACAGAGGTAAAACAAGCGAGATAAGTCAAGCCTGAAGTCACGTGTTCCTTAATCTACGTCACAGATCTGAGCACGTCGATGATGTGATGTAGACCGCAATAAAATGGGATTTTCAGGTTTTTAAGACTTCATAGAAAAATCGCTTTTTATCCAAATCGAAATTTTTTTTCCCAAAGTTCATTGCATGGCCCGAATATAGGATCAGATGGGAAAATAACAATTTTGACGATATGGGAACTTTAAAAGGCTCAAAATCCCGAGAGAAGTATATATTTATCGACAAACACGTTTATAGCTTTATGTCACGCACCGGCATAACTCTGCAATTTAACATGTGCCTAGTTTTGGACGAAGAAAGATACTGAGCTGAAAGGTTGTTCACAGATATATATTTAACCCCTCTCATGCCTGATGAAGATAATAACTTTGGTAGCTCTTTAGTTTTGGATTTCTGAAATGATGACGTCACGTGCTACCTAAGAATTATTTAACTTTGCACCATTAGATTACCTTGTACTCTGACGTTCCCGAATTTGATAGCCCGGCTTCACTGACTATGTTATTAAGATGCAATTATGAACTAAACTCAGTTATTTGATTTTAGGAAAATCTCCTGACGACGAGGCAACGGAAGGTGTCTCTTTGGGACAATGTCCAGATTCAAGAGTAGCTGACCGCTCGTCGACGGAAGACTGCATTGAGTGGAAAATCGCTGTGGGAGTTTTTGTTGGGGTTGTTTCTGCCTTGTCTACCATAATCTTAATAGTAATTGTTCCTCGTTACAAGGGGAAGAGTCGAGTCAAAGGAAACCACGACACTGCTACCTCGACTTAGCTGTGTAAACAAGGTATTACTGATGCTAAAAGTCCATATTTTCTGCAGTTCGCATTTAATTTGCTAACCTTTTTTAACAAGACGTTCACTGAGAAGTTTAAAACCAAAGCAAGGGGTGAAATTTGAAGTAATTTAATTCAAATCCCATAGAAAACAGTTATATAAAGCAACATTAGCCAGATAGCATTAAGACAATAACTCAAGTACAACCGCAAGTCTTTGTAAATTGTAAGCATACTCAAGAAATCGCTTTATAGCAAATTTTATGGCAGGCTAAAATTTTGCCGGACATTTGTAAACTGTAAAAGCTGCCAAACCAAAATTGCCCTAGGAGTCTCAAGGCATTTATGAATTTTTGAAAGGGGTTTAGATATGTTATGCCGATGAAATTCTGTAACAGTTTCTCACTGTCAAGCATTCAGTCAGTGAAGGTCATCGCCAACACTTTGCAGGTTACAGCAGATTATGCTATGTCTTTTGTTGAATTGGTGTACTCTAACCCTGGAGAAGTTTCGTCTACATCAAAGCCCAAACATTATTGGGAATCGCGTAGTATTTCTTAAAGGAGAAGGTCACTCCAAGAAACGTAATTTTTTGGGCAACGCTAATGAAAGCCTTGCACCAAGTTTAGCCTTTCACCGAAGTTTCAGCCTCTAAAGCGCAGATTTTCAGGATTTTCAGTACGAAACTCGTTCAAAATTCGAACATCGCTGCGCCATTTTGAAAAGTATTCAGCTGCCAGGACGCATTTCGAAACGTCATTCCGTCCGAGAGATTTAATCCAAATGGCTTCCAACAAGCCTTTTAAGTACCACTCTGGGTTATAACTGCTCTCGAGCCATATTATTTTGAGCCAAACACGTTTCAAACTCCATAATGATAGCATTGAAGATAGTGAAATGGATAATCGCTTGAAAACATAAAAAAAGAAATAGATTTTCCTGACCTTGTGAAGGATGCCAAGTCTGTAGTTGGTTTTTGTCGTTCCCGCCAATTTCGAGTCGGACGGGATGACGTCACACTATAAACACGGCATGGCTGCCGGCCAAGACAGTTTCAAAATGTCGGCCTCCGAAGTCGCTTCTTTCGAGACGAATTTTTTCAGGATATCGGGTATTTCAGAGGCTGAAAGTTCGGTGAAGGGAAATGCTGAATGTTTACTTGCTATAGGCGAAGACAAAAAGTAAGCTTTTTAGAATGACCTCCTTTAATAAAAACATCAAGAACTCTTTCCTGGAACTTTTGAACGAGTCTTTCCGTCGAATTTTTTTAAAGACATTTTTCGAGTTTCAATCTTGTCTGGTCATAAATTTTTAATTCAGCGGGGCATAGCCATTTTATAGCTTGTTCAAGTTCCGATAATTCGCAAACTAGAAAGCCAAACTGACTGAACGAATCGCTTGGCAAAGAACAACAGAACACTATCAAAGGTTTAAATAAAGCGTTCTGTCGAAAATCCGTGTTCCCAGCTGCCGGGATTATAGGCGCTGCTTAATATAAATAATACTTGTACAGCCATTTAATTGTTTTATTTTTATTTTTATTTTATCGAAAAACAAGCAATCCGAATGGAAAGAACGCCTCAAAGCTAGTGATGTGACCAAGTTTCAACACGAAATCTTGCATAGAAGTGAAGGGAGCGTCGATTAAAAAACGCTAAGATTGATAATTCTTTTGTCATCCCCACTTTTTGTAAACCACGGTGATTGTCACAGAGCTCGTGACGTCATGAAACACATGGCTGTATTTTGAACCAAGACTTTCAGTCTGACCAAGAGACTCTGATCTTGAGCATACTCTCTTGTATGGTCTGAGATCTGGCTCAAATAAAACACTTAAAAAAATCGGCGCACAAAAGAAATTATAATGTAAAACACAACTTCCAACAACGGCGATTTTGTTGTATTCCCCTACACTGCCTCTTTACAACCGCAACTTCCAAAACTACTTTTGCGCAGCAAAACCTGCTAAAAAAAGTCGCTCAAGGTAAGCCGTGAGGAAAGTGCCTTTTGCTATCCAGGTCCTTTGTCAAACTCGTTCCCAGACCTTTTCCCTTAGATATTGGAAGGTCGTTACGGGAAAATCTCAAACTGAGGCCTTGCCGTATTGACCGAGCGATAGCGAGGTCAATACGGTAGGCCGAGGTGATGCGCGCGCTTATCTATTCATTCATCTTTCCAAACCGTCAAACTGCATAACAGAATTCAGCCAACTAACGCGTACTCCGTCAAGAAAATATATTTATTTTTGGAACACAATGATCAATACGGCTGCAAAAAGTATTTTAGTACAGTTGTGTTAGTAGATCACAAGAGAATTTTCATCGACATTCTTAAGAATCAACCGCCAAACGTCAATTCCTACAGAAAAGTTCTTCAAACTTTCTCGAAAAGCCGTGCAGCCGTGTCGGTAAAAGAAAATACAATTTAAACGGAATCAGCAATACTCTTCGTCGCCACTTTCGATGAAAACTCTTCGCCTTTTCTGAGGTTCCTGGATTATAGTTACCGGCCCGTTAAAGATCTTGAACTGGCGCTCAGAGATGCTGCGAATGTCCATGCACCGGAAAAAAAAATCCGCTCGGGTGTTCAAACCTGATAGTCCTTGAAGAGGTTTAAACTAGCTTGTGTCACAACAAGAGAATTTGTTGATGTTGACAGTTGTACTGCTTCGGTGTCACCAACTGCCTTTTGAATGGCGAAAGGACAGTGAAAGGAGACCTGCCTTCGGAAAGGAACCTCTGTATACTTCGCTGCAAACCCGACAGGGTATCAGGTTCACAATCGTCGCCATCCGTTTTCCGATATCTATAAAAAAAACTTTGCCAATAAGTGGTCAAGGATAGCAGCCGGTAAGTCCAAAACCTCTACTACGCTTCCTTTGTTTATTGCATTTAATTGACGACCAATATCGCTGAAATGTTTTCATTTCACAGGCAGTTTTCCTTTCCTTTCGTGGTTTTGCTCTTTAATGTATGAACATTTCAATCTTTTCCTGACCAATTAACTCGGTCGTAATTTGCCGATGTAACTTCATTTTTTCCTTAAAATAGTAATATAATTAACTCTCTGAATGCTTATCGTCTCTCATCGTCTTGTATCACAACGATTTTCAATGTAAATCAGTAAAGCAAATGTCGCCTAGTTTTGGATACTTTGGATGCCGTGGGCATTACGGGAGAATAATGCCCTGGCGTAAAGCTGCACTTAGCCAATCAGAGCGCGCGTTATCTCGCCTACAAACACTAGCCATATGATAAACCTCCTTATTTATGTACATGCCATTTCATACAGTGAGAAAACTGCCTCATTTACCCCAACCGGATCAACCGGATTCGAACCGGCTTAAATCTCATCCTGACAGGATTATTTGGAAAGTTACTTATCAGGAATATTTTAGATGAAAATTCAGTAGTATATGAAGAGACAGCGGAAAAATTTGGTTGGAATACTGAGTTAAGGGAATAAATGTAAGATTACCCTGACACTTGGTAAGAACTAGTATACATAGGGATAAGGGAGCAAACGCATACTGATCATTTGCACAGTCCTTATACATAAGGGTCCATCTATACGTCAGGATATCATTCCGTATACGTTGTGTACGGACTCCTCATACTGCCTCATATTTGTCTTTTTACGAAGTGTGAGGCGAGTTACTTCCTGTGGCTGCAGCTGTAGTTCGTCTCCTACTGGTTAAAATGTTAAGATTCATCAACTGCAAATCCGTTTGCAGAAACACGACGGAAACGAACAACAGCAGAAATTAAATATGACGAAAACGTGACTTGGCATTTCCGTTCCGGAAACGTGCCGGAATCACGTAGACTTAAATTTTCACGTTTCCACAAGACGTAAATATAACGGAACCATGGAGTTGCGTGTTTCCGCCACGTTTCAGAAATACGGAAACATGTGATTTCGTCGTGTGGTTTTTGCACAAAAGAAGTTCTTAAAAGGCATTTTTCATTCCTAAACTTGTTATAGATACAATTAATTACCAATTGGACCTCGTGTTGACAATTCAGGGAGTAATCGTGCTCCTAATTTCAAATTGGCCTCGCCCCTGCGCTCGTCCAATTTTTTCCTGATTGTACTCCACTCGGTACACTTCCTATTACATACTACTGGTGAACTTTTCTACGCCATCTTTACGGGTAGGCAAAGCGGTCAGAAATTACAGTGTTTGACCGCTGTGCCTACCCGTCAAGATGGCGTCGAAAACCGTGATAAGGCCTACTGTCACTACCCCTTAAATGGAATTAACACATAACTCGCTAGTACCCATTTAGAAACTTCATGGGATTGAAAAAAAAATAGCCGAGGTACTAAATGGCTTGGTTACTTCGCCGGCGCTGTTTGCAGTAATTTTTAACTAGCCTGCGAATTGGCTCCCGGTTCGGTTGGGATAAGGGCGAGATAGCCGATTGTAGTCTACGGCGAGAGGGACGAGCCGAGAGCGGTCTGAGCCTGTTCGCAGGCTAATTTTTAACTGACCATTTTCCATTTTAAAACTTTCTAATCACCACTACAGAACTTAAACTAAACATTACAAAATACATTAAGCCGTGTCACAATTTAAATTGTGCCATTGAGTCATTTACATAATAAAAAACGATCTATTATAATCTATGAATACAATCGAATCATCATATGTATCAGCTAGTCGAGATAGCGTTACACGTGACTATTTTTTAAAAATTGAAACTTTTAAATAAGAATCATTACAAAATGTACGCGATGATTGCTTATTTAAATTCAACCTTTACACAAAAGAAGTGATAGCTGCGTGCATGTTTAAATTAAACCGTTGAATAGTTTAGATCATTGCATGATTTATTGTACAAATTAAACTAAGCCATAATAAGATCATTCGTCAAACAGAAATAATGCAATAAATATATGTATTAACAGTTACAAGGACATCCTGGCGGACCAGGAGCCCAGACAACAAGAGACCAAGTTCTTGGTGAAATAAAAGGATACGTTAAAAGGTTGACTCTCAGTTTTAGTATGAGAGATGTCGATTCCAGGTTATGTGCTCCTGTAAACAAACAACACCTATTTAGGTAGCATAGCGAGGTTAATCTCGAGCTTATGCTTTCAGCACACGATTGAGATGTCTGAGATTGTTTCGAGCCTCATCAAAAATCTATACTAGTATCTGCTTGATTTGCTGAAACACCCAGGGTGAATTAGAACATCAACCAATCAAAGCTAGCATGAATCCTTTATAACGCGGAGAAGTCCAAAAATTGTCACCTTTGACAATTCAAGACCAAATTATTACATATCATGTTGCTTAGCGACTTCAAGACCAAAGCAGTTCCTACCCTAAAAGAAACAAGAAATCTTATGTAAACTATCACCTGACGGTTTTTTCTTAACAAATCGCGATTGTGATCATATTTTTGGTTACACAAATTCCACTTGCCTGAGCATGCAGCCAGAAAATCCAGGCGCGGATCCAGGGATAATGATGACCGTTTTTAGGTAACAGAAGCTCCGAAGGCTCGGTTCAGTGCCATGTTTCCCCAGAATAAACTGGATTTTAATCCCAAAAGTGCCAGTCACTCGGACTGGATATTGGACATGTCAATTTTCCTCAGGTGAAGCCTTGCAAATCACCTGATAATTTCATCCAGTCCGCTCAATCCTCGTCACACACGACCATCTTTTGGAAAGAATCTTCAAGAATCCCAGGCCCGTAGCCAGGATTTTGAATGGGGAGGCGCGTCGAACCGCCCCGGAGCGAGTTGGTAGAAGTGTCTCTCTTCAGAGCCACACAAAGTGACGGAATTGTAACGCAGTGTTTCAGTCCAAATTGACTGTTCATCGGATGGACCACTTGGTTAAAACTTCGTTTTTAATCTACGACAGCTGGTTTGACTGATTTAAATTCTCGTTTGAGCTATCGTTCTATAATAGGTGTACCCACCTGAGAGGCCGACATCCGCAGTCCGTGGGGGAGAGGGTACGTACGCATCCGTCGCAACCCCCTCTCTAAGGACCTGAATCCACTCAAATGCTGGACATTATTAATTCTAATGTTCATCTATTCAATCCAAAATACTGGACACAAGTGACATAGATCGACTTTAACACTTGGAACTTACTGCTATTTAACAAAAAATTCTACGTATTTTTCAAAAATCTGACCGTTTTCCGTAAAACGGTGGAAGCTGGTGTGGATCCGCGCCTGAAATCCTTATCTTGAGACTGAGAAGATTCGTTTCCGCATTAAGCTATCAAGTTAAATATTTATTGTTTAATTCTTCATCTTTTTTTAGAAATTACCCGCGCTTCCGGGAAAAATGAAAATGAAATAGTTTTTGCTACTCTCACTGAGTCATGATCAACATGTTTTCTGACGAAGCATTAACTTTGTGAATAATTTTACCAATTTCGATCGTTTTAGAAGAAGATCATCGGGTATATAAGGAGGTTTTCAGTTGACTGATCATCAGTTTATGAAGTTGACAAGAAGTTACAAGCAAAACAAGAAGAGACAAATATCAATAGAAGTTCAAGACAACATGCCTCTCGTTAACCGATTCCCAACATACGATCCACACAGGTAAATTTCAAATCATTTTATAAGGGTTTGCGCTTCCCTTCAGGGTAGTATGCTCTTTGCAAAACGTTTCGACTGCAACGGCTAAGGAAGATTTTTAGCACTGATCTGTTACGCCGGTCTGTGCTAAAGAATTTTTTTGGAATTGTGATATAAAAACAGTTGCTGAACAAAGACAATGCTTATACCCAATTCAAACTTTTAGCCAGAGTTACTGTTAACAAAATGTGTCCGTACATTATGAAAAGGGTTCCACTTCATAAACTTCTACGGAACGTAAATGCGTTCAGAAAATGTTGTGGGTCAAGGAAACATATTAATGTGTCTTTAGCGTTCAAATAATTCCTTTTGTTTTCCTATTGCAGTTACTACCAACGAGCCATGCAAAGGCCTCACCAGGGAACAATAAAGATCGCTTGTGTGCTGATTGGGCATTACCAACCTGAAGAAATCTCGCTTGTGGTAGATAACGAAAAGATCATCTTACATGGCCAGCATCAATGCGAACAAGAAAATGGATTTGATAAGAGCGAGTTCATGAGAGTCTTCACACTTCCTCCAGGTGTCGACCCGGCAACTGTCACGTCACGAATAAACCCAGATAACGGTGTTCTCGTAATCGAAGGCAAAAATCAAGCGGAAGACAAAGCAAACGACGGTGAATTTGAGGCCAAGTTGGATTTCAGTGCATTCAAACCAGAAGAGATCAAGTTAAATCGCCGTGGGAATATGCTGACCGTCACTGGAATACAGGCATCTGAACCTCATCAGTCACGTAACACGTACAGTCGTTGTATTGTGTTACCCGATGACGTAGATCCCAGATCGGTGACGTCATGCTTGTCAAAAGAAGGCTTGCTGACGATAAAAGCATCACATAATTCAGCAATGTTGTCCCGCAAGAGTTCCGATGACATCGTGATCACAAGGGAAGCAAACGAGGAGGGAAAAGAGAAGACGACCAACTCTGATGCGTGAGAACTTGTAATCTAGTTGAAGCCACTGTTAAAAAGGCCAAAAGCTTAATTTTTAAACTTTCATGAAATATACAGAAATATATTGTTAATTCTGCTTGTTTTGGCTGTTCAAAAGTAGTTAATGTCGTCTTAGGTAAAGCTGGGTTTTGTCGATCTATCGGCGACATACTGATGGTCATAAGATTTCATAAGTCGGTTCTTTCTTGTTTTAAGAATGAAAACGTTTTGCTTTGGTTTAGTTATAAAATACTATTTTCAGAACTCTATGTAGCAAATGCATGGCTTAAGATACTTGTTATTAAGTTCGTCGAGTTGTAATAATTTATTTTAGATATTTCATTGTTTATTTATTGATTTATTTATTTAAAGATTTGTACATATACGATATATACAGGTGTTGGAAAAAAAGGATATAGCATCCCCTACAAGGTTGTAGGGGATGCTATATCCCCTACAAAATATGCTATATTGTGCCCCTTAGTATTGATGTAATTACAGCCAGATGGATTAATGAAATAAATATTTGATATTATGTTGCTTTCTGGTGTATCTCGCCCTATTTTGAGTCTTGAAGATATTTATAACTTACCACAATGTAATTCAAACAGCACATTGGAATAAAAAGGTCAAGACGTAATTCAGATATTTAGATTTTTTCAACTAATGTAAACTGAACGTGGTTGAAATAAATCTTTTATCATGGCCAGAAATCGCGGTCATCGCAACGGCGCACGCGCCGGATGACTTAGAAATATGGCCGCCAAACGCTTAAAGGAAATGTATGGCAGAAATAAAACAAAATAAAATAGAGCAAGTTCTGGCTTACCGGGAACAAGTGCCGCGATCCGGTTGGTTCTTGAAAGTTTCCTCTGCTATTCTGATCAGTTGCTTTTCATTAGCAAATGTTGCTGGCCCTGCTTTTCATCGATGTTTGTTTTCGAAGATTGGCTCATATAATGCTCTATATTACGGAGGCTTGAATGCATCCCAAACAGATTTTGATCCGCCACAGCAGATTGCATAAGCGGGACGCGATCGCTTGAGGAAAAGTACCGTATGGTGTACTATTTGACCAATTTTCACCTTCGCTGCTGATTTCTTCGCCCTGCTAATTGCCTTCAAAAACAGTTCAGAGAAGCGCAAACCAGGTCTACCGAAAGTGTCACGCGATCGTCTCATCTGTGTTCATCCGAGAACCACACGTCGTATTCTTGGGCAAAAACTGGCATTTTTTCAGCAAATTCCGGCATGTTTGGTATCAAAAGAAACCTAAGAAACCAAGCCTTGTATCTCTGTTGAAAGCTGGGGAGACAGATGACCACTGTTCTTTCAGTCAGCGCTAAAATTACAAGTTCATGTATGACCACATGGCGTGACAAACGTGACATTCGTTTTCGTTTGTCGTTTTGTACGACACTGTCATCCGCTCAAGAAATATGGGAAGATTTTGTGATGTGGAGAGAATTATTACCTGGTGAAAATGTGGCTCGGTAAGTCTTCTGAGTATTCTTTAATTCCCCGAGACAACAAGTAATTACTGAATGGAAGTATTCTGTATGTTTCCTCTCCTTCTCAACTGAAGTAATCATAGCCCTTCAGTCCATATTTTCGCCTGGTAATAATCCTCTCCACATCAACAAATCTTTCCCTATTTCTTTAGCGGATGGGAGTGACGTATAAAACGTCAGGGGGGAACGAATGAAGTTGTTTTAGTGAACCACGGGGAATTTTCTCGAAGACGCCATGTGTCATTAACATAAAGTAATTAATTGGCCCGCTGCTTATGCGCGGGCTCAAATGTTCGCAATTTCTGGCCATGTCTAACAGAGGTAAACAGCATAGACTGCCCCGCGGACCAATACTATTCTCTTGACTCTGAAGATGATTTCCGCTTAGATTGTCGAAACGTCAGTCACCAACAACAGTTCTTTTCAGAACTACCCTCACCCGGA
>JAHPZR010048847.1:0-16374 GCA_019787425.1 Platygyra sinensis | reverse complement strand
GGCTGTCAAAACATTACCATATCTTTTCAATAAAAATCACTCAGTCGTTAAATGCGAATCACTGATCAGTAGCCCGTCAACTTTAAAGCTTATCGAATGACATGGTAAAAGCCGTCGATAGTTTTCAAAGAAATTGGCTAACTACAGAATACAGGGCCACTTTTAAAAAAGTATCAATCGAGTGGCTCAGTGGCTCGTCAGTCAATTTAAAGAAGTATCGCTCGAGTGGCTCGGCGGCTCCTTAGTCAATGCGACTGGCGAACCGCCGAGCCACTAAATTTTATACCTTTCTCGTTCTTTTATACACTCAATACGACTGGCGAGCAGTCGAACCACTGAGCCATTAAATTCTATATCTTTTACTGACTCCGCCATTCTCTTTCCCAAAAGTCAAAACACTTACTAAACGCAAAAGACTTCAAAAATGGCCCTGCTAGCGAACACTGCGATCAAAGAATGCACTTGGCTGTTTTCAAAGACATTCGATGAAACACGTTCCAAGAACAGCTCCATTTGTTAGTTTTAATTTATTAATTTGAATCAGTTCCTTCTGGTGCAAAAAAGCAAACGGTTGTTTTCCTCACGCGCAGCGATATTTTAGGACACACGATTTCAGCTTTCTTTTATACGGATCAATACTAAATTTTTATAACCAGTTTTTGTTTTCCCTTCTCTTTTTAATGGAAGACGGGGTAAATTTACTTTTGAGGCACGAATAGGCTAAACAAAAGCGAAAACAATGTACGAAAAGTTCATTGTTTTGATGCTCTGCCTTCTTCAAGTTAAGGTGGCTCAATCGGATTTTTGAGTCACGATACCGTTCAACTTTGAGCGACTAGAGCACCACCATTATCAATCTAACAGAAAATCAAACGTTAGTGGTGTGCTAGAGGAATTTTTGAAATTTCCGAAGCATGTGCTAAAATATCCCGAGCTAGCTCTACAATAACATTTATTGTTATTGTAGTGCTAGCTCGGGATATTTTAGCATGCCTCGGGAAAGTCGCCGGAAAGTAATCGTGCGTGTTACAGAAATCTACAATAGCATGGTGATTCGAGACAAAAGAAAATTATAATGAAGACAACAAACAACACGACTGAAAATAAGCGCAATATTTTCCTGACTTGACGCTGAAAATTCGCAGCCTTAAAGTGTTTCAATTTATTTGAAACTTCGGTATTACTTTAAATATGGAATAATCTTATTGAGAGTCAAGTATACAAAAAATTCATCGAGTGGTTTTTAATTCCCACCCAATTTAAGAATTTTAGGGGTAGTTTTCGATAGAATGCAAAATAACGGCCTACACCAGTTCATATTCACGCTAATGTTTCTAAAAATCAAACGGAGCGACGTCTCTGAGATTTTAACTCGAGGTAATTATACGTTAGAAGATTCATTAAAGACCAGAATGCCATTTAGTGAAGTCTTGTGGACATAGTTTGCGATAACATTTAAAACAGCTTAGCTTTTGTTGCATTCTGACACCTTAAAAATTCACTCGTAATTTTCTCGAAAACGCTCTTCTAGATATTTTTACAATTTTGCAATCGTTGAGGCAGCTATGTCAAGTCCGAGATCCCGACGTCGTATTTCCGAAATTATGTCTGGTGGAAGTTATTCGGTCTTATGTAAAATGGGGCATGGCGTCATTTCGTTGCTATGGTAACTCAGATCTTGGTGAAATGCACCCCATTTGAAACTTTCATCTTTCTCTAGCACACCACTAACGTTTGATTTTCTGTTGGATCGATAAAAGTGGTGCTCTAGTCGCTCAAAGTTGAACGGTATCGTAACTCAAAAATCCGATCGAGCCACCTTAATGAGCAAGGTCATACTCCCTACGGGAAAAAGCGCGCGTTTATCTTAACCAATGAGACTCGCCTCCTAGCGGTAATTTGAATAATACTAGGTAATATGACAGACCTTAGAACTGCAAGTAAATGTCCCGAGAACAATGTGTATTCTGCGCGATGTTCGGTCTGTTATTAGAAGAGTGACAACAAGATATGACTTCTGCGCAGTGGGAGTCCGATTTGTTTATCATGAGTATGTTTATAGACCGAATTGGACGACACGAGATCTTTTTACCAATTACTAAAAAATTACAATTTCGGGAAAAAAAAACAAGTTGTGAAGGAAAGTGAAAATTTGCTTTCAAAGCCTGATAAAGGAGGCGTAAATTGTTTAATGTCGCTCTGAAATTGACTACAGTCAAAATGATCCTTAAGTGGCCAGCGAAAAAGAAATCTTATGTCAGTCAAAAACGCACCCATCCATGAAAAACGCATAACTGCGCTAAAAAACTTAGCAGAATTTGATTAAGATCCCAAACGCTAAGCAGGGCAGTTTTTCCTGCAGAATACAATAGTTTTAAGCTGAGTCGATCGACAGCTTATTTTAAGTTGTAAACTAATCAGAGCCAGAGTCAATGATGATTTTTTTGTTTCCTTGATTTTTCGGGACGGGGACTTTCTCTTAAAATATAAATAATAATAATAATAATAATAATTTTTGCTTATTTGAAAGACTTCACAAAATAAAGAAGAATGACGTTTCCCTTTTTAGGATGTCAGTTTTTGTTTTAGAGATACTCACGTTTCTCTATTATGCAAATGAGAGAAGTAATAACCAGTCCGGGATCGTTATCATTTTTGATAACCTCACCAAAACAAACCATAAACCAATCGTTGCACAGGATTTCGTTCACGTGACGTTATTTGGTAGCAACAGTGTCCAATTCAATATGCCGGTCGACGAGGCGCTGCGATGAAAGGGGCTACTCACAACATCACAATGCAGCGTCATTGAATTAAATTTAGGTTTGCTTCATAATAGGTTATGGGATTATGGAATAAAAACAGAAATGTATGGAAGAAAACTGTCTTCGTCCAAAGTTACTGCGAATTTAATTTCCACACCGTGTGATATTTGTTCCGCGAGTAAAATGACACAGCGAAGGTAGACAACAAATATTCTGTTCACAAAAGCGTTGTTTATTGACACTAATATGATAATAGCTTCCATTTTCCCTCAGGCTTCATTTTCTTGGTAGCGGGCGAAGCTGCTTGTTCAACAGTCTGTAGTAAATAAAAACGAAAAAGTAACAGTAAATACATCTTGAAGAGCTGCAACTTAATTTCGTTTAGTTTGCGTGATAACAAACAGTATAAGTTTAATTCAACAGCCAGGCTCGGCGTAGTAACACGTAAAATGCAAGTAGCTAACATGTTCACGGAATATTTGTTCCTCCAGAGCTAACATTTAGAGAGCTTAAAACATATCTGGCAATACAAACGAGCCGAGAGAGAAGAAACCTGGCAAAAAACAGACGTGTCAAACTCTACAAATTTCACGCTGATTGCAGCGGAAGCCAACCTGACATATGACCTATGTCCTTCCAAAACCACAGGATTTTTGCTTAGCGAAATATTCAAAGATCCCCAGATCGTACCATACAAAAGGGGCAGATCCTTAGAGATATACTAGTTCGAGCAAAACTTCCTAAAGCGGCTATTACACGCGGATAAAGTGGGCCGGGTATTCTGCAATCTAGCCCATTGTTGTCACTCGCTGAATCCAACGTTCATTATATTAATGACTGGTGTGCCAGAAAACTGACCTAGTTTGGCCGGCATTTCTTGAAAATATCTCAGGACCACGAATGTGTGGACATTGAATCTTGGACTCAAAAATATAGGCAACTTACCTTTTAATGCATTTGCCGATTGACCGTCTCAGGCGATAAAAATACCTCACGTACGTCAGGCAAACATTAGGCCGGCGGGGATGAATAAAATCGCTGTCCTCTTCAATGTCGATATCATGTCGTTCGAATTCAAGCTTGAATTTTTCTTTAGGTCTTGCAGAAGTCCTTTCTGAATCGAAGACGCAGTCTTGCCACAAAATCGACATAAATTTGCTGTTTTGATTCTATGGGTACCAGCATCCGCCATCTCAATACCTAGGAACACATCAATCAGCATCAATTACAGATGAAGATATGGCCGCCGTTACGAACAGCACATCGCAAATCAAAACAACCCCGTGCACTTTTTTCACAGATCGTGCACAACACTAAAAACAGATTAAATCCCAAGTATATAGCGTGAAGATTAACGACATATTTTTTGTGATTGTCGCAAAAATCTGCAAGCAACTTAAATCTAATGACAAAATGAAAAACATACCTGATCTGTATGCAAAATTGCAAGCGCTATTTCACTTTACGAGTAGCATTTTACATCGTTTACGCTGGTCTTCAGCCGCCATCTTCAAAACACGCGAGGCTTTTCCTTTCTTGGTACTTATCGAATAGAGTTATGGGTAAAACACCCGAGCATAATCGAACAAATAACGAGCAAAGCGAAGTGAATACGAAAATTCCCAGTTTTTGAAATGGCCGCCATTATATGACGTCACATGGTTATCAAAAATGATAACGATCCCGGACTGATAACGTCATAAATAGTTCTGTTTTAACAGTGAAATACTGAATCAAGAATCTCCAGAAAAATTGGGGTAGAGTTCTTCAAATTTAGCTTCGCACCAAAATGTACATCACGAAAGAAACAGAATGGCACCTATTATGTTGTTGCCATGGCAACACGCTTGCCCCAGTCTCTTTCTTGTAAAAAAAAAACAACAAGTATTCCCATTTGGAACCTTTTAAAGGCGGTGCCTACTTTTGTTAGTGCGCACACGTTCTGCGCAACACGCAAGCCATGCTTTAAGGGTGCGTGCTAGAGTTGGCTTTGACGCAATCAACTACGCCACCAAGTACACGACGTACTAAAATTAAAATTTTCCTACGGTAACCAAATCAATTTTAATGAACCTGTACTTAAACTAGGAACACCGGAATAGCAGCATATCGCTAACCAATAAATGTTAACCTTTTCAAGCTGAAAACCTGGCTGTTATCCGTCGAAAATTGCATTGAAATCCAACTGTAAACAGGCACCTGCAGATTTCGTAGTGCGCACGCAAAGACGCAAATGTCTTACTTACTGGTTTTTTAAAGATCAATATCTTTAAAAAACGTGCGGTTACCCGGACATTTTATGTTGCGAAATGGAAGTGACAAGCCTGTCCAACACGTGATTAGTTTCTGGTTGTGAGCAAAGGGTATTTAGATTGTATTTTAGCTGAAACAGACGAAGGCTGTCAGCGACGCTAAAAGCGCTTTTGCAACGATTTTGTCATTAAAAGGTACCAAAAGTTATTTTAATGTTACCATTTGCAGTGTAGTTTAAAGATCTTTTAAAGTGTTTTTGACTTTCTGTATGTTAGGAAATATCCTTTCCCTCTTTTTCCAGAAAAATGCTGATGTCAGCATTTTTGTTGAGATTCAACGCCAGTTATTTCGAAAAAGTGCATGGCTACCCCTATTTTTCTTTGAGCATTCCAATAGCACTTAAAAAGATCTACTTTTTTCCGCGTGGTCCTAACCTGGCGCAAAAATGTGATGTATGTACAGTATGTGATGTACAGTATGTGTTATACAGTATGTGATGTACAGTATGTGATGTATGTACAGTATGTGATGTACAGTATGTGATGTACAGTATGTGATGTACAGTATGTGATGTACAGTATGTGATGTAAGAACAGTATGTGACGCACAGTATGTGATGTAAGTACAGTATGTGACGTACAGTATGTGATGTATGTACAGTATGTGATGTAAGTACACTATGTGATGTATGTACAGTATGTGATGTACAGTATGTGATGTATGTACAGTATGTGATGTATGTACAGTTTGTGATGTATGTACAGTATGTGATGTATGTACAGTATGTGATGTATGTACAGCATGTGATGTATGTACAGTATGTGATGTAAGTACAGTATGTGACGTATGTACAGTATGTCATGTATATACAGTATGTAATGTATCTACTGTATGTCATGTATGTACAGTATGTGATCTATGTACAGTATGTGATGTATGTACAATATGTGATGTATGTACAGTGTTTAATGTATGTACAGTATGTGATATACAGTATGTGATGTATGACAGTATGTGACGTATGTATAGTATGTGATGTATGTACAGTATGTGATGTATCACTGCATGAAATGGCATGTATAAGGAGATATAATGAACCCGTATACATAGTGTGTACGGAAAGGTATACTGATGTATACTGAAGTACACATATAAGGCCTGTATAATGATCAGTATACGTCTAAATCCTTATACTAATGTATACTGCCTTGTGGAGATTACCTTATACCTAGTGTAAGGGAACCTTATACGAGTTGACAAAGTAGATTCAACTTGTTTGTTCTTTTGCATCACAAATGAAGGATTCGAAGGCTTCGGTTGCTGAAAACAGAGTTGTCATGTAAAATGTCCTCTGTGGTAATGAGTGCTTCGTACGGAAGAACTTACTTAGCGAATTTGACGGCATGTAAAGGAAGCTTTAAGTTAGATAAACAGCTAATAAACGCAGACCTTATTATCCTGTCTGTGGGCTTCTTTGCGGATTTCGTAGAGGTATTATTATTATTGCAAAAAAAACGACAACGCTTCTTTATGCTATTGGGTAAAGATATCCATAACGCATCTGTACACTCTCGAGTTTAAGCATTGCGCAAAACGTATCATTAAAGATGATTTCCAGTCCGTTCTGCGCACTCTCGAGAGTTTGTTTACGAATTCTGTTTTGTTTCATGTAAGACGACACAAAATGTAGCATTTCGCATCTACTTACATGAAGTAAATTCAAAGTTTCATGTCAACCGCCATTTTCCGATGCGAAGCTTTATGCTTCATTCTTTCTGATATCACTTGATGAAAAAACTTCAAAGCTGTAAAAATCAAGGAAACTATTGGAGAAAGAATTTAAATGCGTCTCGAAGATAAGGTAAGCAGTTCGTAACGAATAACATCAATTTGCCTCTAATGTTTGTGAGCCTCACAAACATTAGACCACTGAGACTGCGCAGTACGGACTAGAAATCAGCTTTAAGCACTGCGTGAAATGAGTAATTTCGTAGAATTTACGTGGCCGTGAAATTCTCGAGATCGGAAACGTGACGTGTCGGGGAGTGCTATGTTCCTAAAATCATGGTCTCGGTGCGTCACATGTGGCGTATCAAGGGAATTCAGGACTCTGAAATTTACATCGTTTGTAACGGCACGCGCGGGTTTTTGTTTAAACGGCCAAATTAATACACGGAGCTCATGCATTACTCTTTACGTGGAAACTAAGAATGTTCAAGTCCACAATGCACGAAGATCTATACTAAGCTTACAACATTTTGTTAATGTATTCGAGTGTATTCTGTTCAGAATCGTACATTGAGGCACGTAAGTCGTAAATTTCATATCAGTCTTCACTACAGCTCTTTTGACTCTCGTTATGCATAGTTCTATTTCCTACAGGTGTCTACATTTAACCGCATTTTCGCGTAAAGGTATCTGTAATTCATCTTTACGATGCTCTACGGATCGCGTAAAGGCATCATTAACATATCTTTACGATACTTAACGGATCGCTTAAAGGCATCAATAACGCATCTTTACGATGCTTTACGGATTGCGTAAAGGCATCAATAACACATCTTTACGATACTTAACGAATCGCGTAAAGGCATCAATAACGCATCTTGTTGATGCTTTACGAATCGCGTAATTTCATCATAATGCATATTTACGATACTTAACGGATCGAGTAAAGGCATAGATAACAGAAAACTAAATAACATTTTTTATCACTTCCGACTACTATTTTTCATATTTACATAGAGTGCTAAAAAAACTCGCAGCGGAACATTCCTTACATCTCACCGACCTACGTGGAGGCGCAACTCACCAATTTCGCAAAGCTTGAGAGCGGAATGCCCTAGGACTGGTTGCATGGGAGGACTCGCACCGGGCCCAAACCCATTTAACGCTGCCGCGTATTTGATGCAAACCTTTGAACAGGCCGCCGACGGAGCCGCAGCAAAGAAATTATAACTTGAAATAGGCTTCTGGCAAAGTAAAGTAGATGACCTCGTCACTCAGCACGCCAATCAGTTTTCGTTGTCGGACTTACATTAAAACCAAGGTATAACTTAAATGAAGATACAAATGGTTGGTTGTCCAAACACGACTCCTATCAGTCACGCTGGTCAGATAGGAAAACTGTGACCTTCAAAGCTTTGCTTTATTTAAATTGGGGCGGCTGGCATGCTTGTAGTGTTTTTTTTTTTTTTTTTTTTTTTTTTTTTGCTTCGAGGGGGAGTCAGTCCAGAATCGAGTGTGTAGCCTTTAAGCCTGGTTTACACTTGTGCGATAAGCATAACACAAGCGACATAAGCATAAGCATAAGCACAAGAAAAAAGGAACATGTTCCTTTTTTCTTGAGCTTATGCTTATGCTTATGTCGCTTGTGTTATGCTTATCGCACAAGTGTGAACCAGGCTTTACTCTTTCTTAGGAGAGGAAACTCGAAAAGCGATAACTCGCTTAAAAGGCTACGGATCGCGCTTAAAGCAAGATGACAATAACAAAGACAACAAGGCTTTGAGGTAAGTCATTTTTATTGAGAAAATATCAAAATTTCGGCTAAAATGTCTATTAACGTTTTTCCCATACAAACCTTTGTAAATTCAAACCGTTGAAACATAACACCTCCAAATGCTGAAAGGCCAGAGTCAGACAGAGTCACGTTTCGCGTAATGAAACTCGGTCGTTATGTAACAGTAGACGACGGCGATAACTATGTCACGGAACGATCGTATAATTAAAGATTAAAAAATAATAATAACTCCTCACAACGAGAGCTTGGGCCGCCTGTGGTTAGCTGGCGCGTGCACGGGACTGCTCAGTGTTAGTTTGTAAATTCGAGATCATAGGTGAAATGACCCTGATGTACATGGGTCATACAGTAAATTATTAACGAAACCAGCGTTTGTTTGACGAAAAGAATGAGACATTGTTATTTACAACGGGTTTTGAAGGATATTTAGGGCAATAAGATCTTTTGTCAGTTGTCAGTAAAACCCTCCACAACTGTCAGTTGTCAGTTAAATTTTAGGCTATTTGTCAGTTGTCGGTTTAAATTTTGGCCAGTTGTCAGTTGTCAGTTAACCCCATCCAGACCCTCCTTAAAATCTGTCTACCTATTTCCAAAAGCTCACATTTACGATACGTTGAAGTGAACTGTATTTGGCAATCGATCTTTCCACATCTTTATTGCTGGGAAAAACTTAATTTTGGGCTCTGCAAACACGTCGGTGCGCACTTTTCATTGTTAAGAATTGTTTTAAAGTCAACTCTTCTACACTGAATCAAGTAAGAACCGTGTTGCATTCACTGCCAGTGTGCTGTGCCATGACTTTTGTGAACTAATTTCGTAAAAGTACCATAACTGTCGTGTTGAAAAATATCTTCGCTGGTTTTCTTAGTCGACACTTTGAGGAAATTGAATTAACATTGTCTTTCTCCGCCGCTGAGTACTGTGCGATGACCAGCGAAGAGTATAGCACGTCATTATCTTTGTACTCACTGAAATGCGCTGTAATAACTGTTAAGGTGATCACTGAGGTTGACTTAAATACCACATTTGCCGTTTAAACATTGAAGTATCTGCACAACTGTACATTACAATGTAAACAGTTCGTTACGTATTTAAATCAAACGACGCCATTATCACTGCCATCACATACAAAAGTTTCTATATTATGTGAGATCAACGCTTTCCCAGCGAGTCCAAAACGATTCGAAAAAATACGGAAAAGTCGTGTAAAAGCTCTCAGAAATGCCTTTCTAATCTCAGATGATCACATTCTCGGGTCCTAAATGCATTTTGGACTAAAGAAAGCTCGTAATTGTATATTTTTCCACGAGAAGTGAAAATCAGACAATCCTGGACAAAAGTCCTTGGGACACTTCTGTAAGTTAACGAATTATCTGTGTTTTACTACTGAGGTTCGAAAGAAGCCATGCTTTTCTTTTAAAAACACGTTTCTCTTCCCCCCCCTTCCCCACCCCCCCCCCCCAAAAAAAATATACAATGTTGAAAATCATAAGAAATTGCAGGTAATGGTTTCAACATTGTCTGGGGGGGGGGAGGGGGGTCGGGAGCGATGTTAGGCAGGTGAACTTGTAATCGCCTCTGGCATGTGCCCAAATGCGTCAAAAGTGCAAATTTGTCCCAAGACTTTTTTCCAGGATTGTAGCTTCCAATACAATATTTCTGTAAGTGTGTATTTGTCAGTCAAGTTCTTGAACAAAAGCAACAGGAGAAGTTTATAGAGGGAGATCGTGTAAGAATTTAAACAAACAAAAGACTTAGAGACCAGAGTCTCGGTAAAACGCTTCGTTTGGGCAACCGAGAGATTTCAAATACTTGTACAGTGGTTTATGCATTCAATCACTTTTGGATATTCGGATTTTCTTGCTGTTTTAAAGTAAAATTAAGCTGATTCGTCAGTATTACATCACGCATCCCTAGTGCGCACGATTTTCGCGTCATTAGCGCGCGCAAATCAGCGCGTGCACATACACAACGAAAGAAATTTCCCTAAAGCTAAGCTCGATAGCGAAGAAATGCACTTTTTTTTTTTGAACGGGCATGGCAACCTATATTTTAATTGCATAGTAATAGTCTGCATATGGTCCTCCTTAATTAAAGACTAAAAAAATATCAGAAGGAAAAAAGATATAGGTAAAAGAGTGCAAACAAAACTGCTACTCTGTGATGCAAACTATGACCGCGAAAATAGCGACTCTCTGAACGCTTTACATCAACGTCGTTATAAATAGTGCGATGTTTCCACAAATTTTATATGATATTGTTCTATATCCCTGACACTTTCTACCTGTCCCATCACATCTCTTAAACGAGAATTGTGACCTATCAGTTTTTTTTTTTCGAAACAGGAAAGTTTAAAAAAAAAATCATCGGTAAGTTTAATATCTGAGCAATCACCTTAAGAACTCACTCGTTCGTTACACTCATAAATATAACGTCATAAAAGGTAACGCTCGATTAATGGAATTGCTAGGAATTATTTGTTCACCTTATTGCCCCCGCAGGGTTTTGGCCCAGAGGCCAAAACCCGAGAAGGCATTATAGTCTCCCCCGCGTATACGTATAAAGAATGTGTGAAATATGAGAAATATTGGTGTAGTATGTGAATCAATCCCGATTTGAAGAAACTAGGCGCGCACGGTGGTCCCGGTTAATTTTTCAGTCAGCTTGCAAGGCAATGCTACATGGGTAATTCTTGCAACCACGAACACGAAGAGGAGATCGAGGAAGATATTATTTGCTGCACGAGGAGGAGAGGAGAATATTTGCGAAAATAAATTTTAGGGCGGGTATCTGTCATCACAGTGATTTCTTTATATCTTGAATTCAAAGGTTAATCAGCGGTACCAGATCGAACTGTTTGGTACAGATTTGTCGGACACAAATCAGCAACGGGGTTGACAGACTCGACCCAAATACTACACGTATAAAGATCACGTTTACTTGGACCGCTAATTTTTACTGAGTAATCTTACGTGGTGTAGAGCCCATGTGACGGCTGGCTTGACTGGCAGGGATCCAAACGTAAAAATAAATGTCTTGCGGCGTTATCGTTGAGGACAAATAGCTTGACTCTAATTTACATATATGGCGACAGTAACGCGATACTTCTGTTTACATCTCGGCAAAAAATCTCGACTTCTGTTCTGCTTTCAAGATACGTTTGCTTGTAGAGTCCTCGTATATTAAGGCAAATGATTTGTTTCAGTAACAGACTAGAACAACAGAGTGGTTTGATATTTTTTTTTTCCAGAATGCACTTCGCGAGAGTATTATGTAAAGAATATCATGTGATAGAATGAGTTAAACAGAATGCGTTGGTTTAGTAACTTAGTTGATTCTTTGGATCATATTTATGATAAGATGCCTAAGTTAGTTGAACAGTATGAGTGATATCATCAGTAGTTCATAAAGAAAAATATAAAATTTCAGTTCATACAATAAATAATAGTTTCCTTATAGACAGTGTAATTTTTATAACAATTTTATACCCTTGACGAATAAAATAGAAGCGGGGGCAGATTTAGTGAGAACTATTACTAGTACTAAATCACAATATTAAGGTTTGCTAGCGTTTAGGACTCTATAGCTAAGACCATCCAACGTTTACAGACTTGAACGTGATGCCAGTTTGAAATGAATGCTCTTATTAATGCATCGCAACAAGTGAATAGCAATCGTTTAGATACTCGTTAATAATTAATAAGCCCATTGACCCATCAAATATGGAATTTCTGGCGTTTAATTGTATACGAATTAGTCGGAAATATCTCTGTGGCACTGGAGCAGCTGCGACTGGAACTAGTGCGGTCGAAGTGCATTATAGGTAGTCAAGTAGGGCTATATAAGAGATTTCTAGCTCTTGAGATAGTTACTCTAGGCCGACACCTCGTTTGACCATTGATATCCTTAAGTTCATCTTTTTCCACTGACCTTTTTCCGATCATGGAGGAAGCCGATGTCGTTAGAACTGTCAAGTTGTAAATTACTAAGAACAACAAGACTCTGCTAGCTTCTATGAAGTCGATACTGGAAAGTTCCTTAACAGATCTTAAGCAATCTCACGCGGACACTCCCGACTCTCATCTCAAAGAGATGACAATCGAGCCGCATCGATTAAAGAAAACAGGAAACGGGGACCAATATAGGTTTAATCTTAAAGTCGGCGACGCTGTTAAAGAAGCAAAAGTAGCCCTCTCACCCAAACAGCTCGACAAAGACCACGCTTCCTTTGAGGAAGGTGAGAACCTTTTGTCAGAGAGATAAAAGCACATTCTTTTATCCAGCAAGTCCGAATTTGGATGGCATTTAATACGGGAGTATAAACGCAATGATCTTGCTGAAGATTCTAATAACGAGAAAAAGATTATTCGAGCGGAAGCCAGAGTACGTACCCAAGCCAAGCAAAAATCGGCTAGCAACAAGACAAGTTTAGCCAGCAATAGAAGAGAGCTTTCCGTACTATCACAAGTTGAGAACGCCACTTCCAGGCAATTTTACAGTAACAGTACAAGACCCATTCCAACAATTTAGACAAGGACTCCGACCAAACTGGGTTCCTGATTTGCCTGTAACAATCCAGGACATTAGAGGGCACAGTGTCCTCTCAGTTCGTCCAAGTTTCAACCTGCTCAGTGACAAGCCGCCGTTCAACACGATCGAGGGCAAGTTGAAGGTGTTGTCAATTCCATTATTGCTTCTAATGGTCTAAGTGACGATTGCAATGATATATAATAATCATAAATACTTTATTTATACAGGATAGCATGAAGGGTAGCATGGAGTTTTTACATTCAAATGACTTAGATGCCGTATTTGAATAAAAGTCACTGTTAAATTATGAGTTTACCTCAGGTCAACCGAATACTCCTTCGGTGCGTGGTGGTCTCGCTTTATACGTTATGACGAGTGGGTAAAATAAGACTCTTCAGGCTCAATTTTAAGCGTTGTAATTGATGGTTATAAAATTCCATACGTAGCTCTCCTGCCTCCGAAAGTTATTTCCAGCAATACTTCTGCGCTGAACGATACTTATATCGCCTCAGAGGTTATTTCTCATTTGTTAAGAACTAAGCCCGTTGAAGAGATTTTGGATCAGCAGCCTGACATAGTTAACCCACTTTCCACCGGTTTTGGCGCAAGGAGAGATTGATCATTGATCTGAGGCATATGAATTTGTATGTCTTTAAAGGGAACTTTAGATGTGAAGACATTTCTGTAGCCTTTCAGATCTTCTCTAAAAGGTTTTATCTTTTCAAGTTCGACCTTAAGTTTGGATATACTCAGGTACATTTTTTCCAGAGCACCGCAGGAAGATTTATCCTCCTTTGGGATATTGGCGGATGGTGTAGTAAAATATTTTCAGTTCACCAAACTACTTAAACCTATTTTTACTTCATGGAAGTGCAAGGAAATTCCTATGACTATTTTTCTTGACTATGGTTTAGGGAGTGGCGTTTGTATCGTCAAGGCTAAAATCAACAGCTTTAGAGTTCACGTTGATTTGACTAGGTATGGTTTTCTAATTAACGAAGACAAATCTCTTTGGGGGCCCGGCACTGTATTTGATACTAATCGAAGTTTTATCTCGGTTACTTAAAATCGGATTTCTAAACTAAAGAATAGTATTAAGCGTATACGTAAGATTAATTGTAAGATGGTCAAAGTTTAAGATCTTGCCTCTGTGGTAGGCCAAGTCATTTCGCTACGTACGGTGTAGGAAGCTAGGCTAGGATTATGACACGTTTTATGTTTGCCGTTGTTAATCAGAAACTTTCATGGAATTTTGCTGTTTAATTAACGAAGAAAGCTTGTGATGAATTAACATTTTGGGACGGGAATGTCGACGCCCTTAATTTTCATTCCTCTTGGGCACCTTTGCAACCCTCTGCTAAGTTTTTCTATTCTGACGCACCCGATCACGCCTGTAGTTCTTTCATCGATAATGACCACATCAAAATTGGGGTCTGGCAGAAAGTTCTAAAAGCTCAACTTTGATTGAGCTTAGGAACGTGGACTTAGCGCTATCTGCCTTCGCTCTAGAGCTTCATAGCAAATAAGTTGCTTCGTTTCTGACAACATTAGTGTGGTCAGCATTGTTTATAATGGGAATAAAGTTACAGAACTTCAGTCCCTAGGGCTTTCTATTTTTAATGTTTGCGACCGTCATGGTATTTCTCTTGAAATAAAGTGGATTCCTAGAAGTTTTAATAATAAGGCTGATCTTTTTAATAAGAGCCATTGATTTTGACGAATACACCATACATGGCGATGTGTTCCACATGGGGACCCCACACAGTGGATAGGTTTGCCTGCAGTTATTACGCAAAGGTTTCGCGTTATAATTAATGGTTTTAACAGCCTCGCACGGAAGCTGTAGACGCTTTCACCGAAAACTGGGACGGACAAAATAACTGGATTTTTCCTCCAGTCTCACAATTAGTAGGGGTATTGTTTATGCTGGAGCATGTAAGGCTGTAGAAACTCTTGTCGTTTCTATGTGGAGGTGATCATATTTCTGGTTGTTTTTATTTGAAGATGATATGGCAAGCACTGGAATGCGTTTGTGCGGGACTGGGTGACACTTCATAAGTTTAAGAATCTTTTTATTGAAGGTAAAGCCAAGAATCACATTTTCGTTCAAAGGATTTCTTTTAGTGTTGTGACCCTGCGTCAGACGTTTTTCCACCACTGAGAGTGGCTGTTGTTCACAATGTAACAATCGTTAAGGTCATTAGAACCCACTCAGACTAGAGAAGTCTTTTGACACTTCGGTCTATTAACGCTTCGTTTGTGACCGAGTTCACGGTGTTTGATCACTTTAGTGATTGA
Source organism: Platygyra sinensis (assembly GCA_019787425.1). NCBI lineage: Eukaryota > Metazoa > Cnidaria > Anthozoa > Scleractinia > Merulinidae > Platygyra > Platygyra sinensis. The sequence continues at coordinate 1,005 of JAHPZR010048847.1, read as the reverse complement.
AAGTCTTTCCTTTATTTAAAGGCTGTTTTTTTTTTTCGTGCCGGCTCCTTTCGCTGGCTCATTGCGTTTACATGCTAGAAAAGAAACGTGTAATTTGTGATGTTCATAACGCATCACAAGTTGGGTGAGAAGTAAAAAAAAAATGAATCGCAAATTCTTATTGCTTGTTTTTCTTTCTGTCTCTGATTGTTCTCCCCTTCCTTCTTATTGAAAACCTACCTTACAAAATAAGATACCGACCCCCACTCCGGTGAATTTATTTTCCGACCATTAGTTAAAACTAAGTCTTCGTACAAGTTGATTCAAAAGAATAAGCCTATTTCCTATACAACATTTACAGATCAGTTAGCTGAAGGCCTACAGAATGTAGTTCCGGATCCCTCTGTTTCTGGAACTCACTCCTTTCGGTCAGGTGGAGCCTCTAGGGGCCGGCCAACGGCGGGGTTAGTGATTGGTTTTTCCAGCGACACGGATGGAAGAGTGCCTCTTCACGACTTTTAGTCTCGAAGTTTTTGAGGCTGTAGTTCGTTTTCCTGTTCATCAAGTCCTATACTTTTTCTTTTAGGTTGTAGTATAACGTATCCTTATATTTACTGGTGCTCGGACAAAACCGCTAAAATAAACCTTATGCATTTTTTGCTCATGTTGTGTGCTGCGTGGTGGAGCTGAAATATGGAATTTCTGCCATTTGAGTGTATACGAATTGGCCGGAAATGAAATATTTCTGCCGCACTGGAGCAGTGACGACTGGAGCAAGTCCAGTCAAAGTGCATCATGGGTTGTCAAGCAGGGCTATATAAGAGATTTGTAGCTCGTGGGATAGTCATTCTAGGCTCACACCTCGTTTGACCTTCGATATTTTGTTTTGAGTAGGTGGAAAACGCGGGGCCGGGATCCCGGGTTTCGAAGTCCCGGGGTGTGGAAAACAAGGGGTGTGGAAAACACGGGACGTGGAAAACACGGGACGTGGAAAACACGGAGTCTAGTGGAAAACACGGGGTCTGG